>JANAVB010010791.1:19057459-19360741 GCA_029216955.1 Iris pallida | reverse complement strand
ATATATATATATATATATATATATATATATATATATATATATATATATACCCAACCATTGGAGACATGATAATTTTAGCCTAGCACCCTCGACTTTTCAGACGAGTCTTACTTTCCTCTTATGGATTTACTAGACCATTTTCTAGGTCAAAATTATCCTTCAGAGTCACTCGTAAGTAATAGATAAGTACCAGACTATGCTGCTATATCATGCAACAATTGAAATTGAGTAAAACTATGACAGGAGCGTTCAGCCATTTGGAGTAAGAGTAGTCTTCAATTTATAGGAGGGTAGGGGTCTGGAGTGAGTCTTGACACCTGTTAACCAGTATAGTAGGGGTCTGATGTTTGGAGATACACGTGTTTTTCTGATAGGAATACTTATCTTCATGGAGACACGTATTTTTTTTGGTAGAAATACTTATCTTGAAAGTATAGTAGGGGTCTGGTATTATGAGACACGTGGAGGGACATGTAGTAAAGTGGTCAACAAACAGTATCTAGGTTATGTTCTACTATGCTGTCAAAAGACATAGGTGACATGTCTGAGTCAGGAGTCAAATCAGCAGTGGGACTTGTAGAGTCTTGTCTTCGTACATGCATATCTTGTACTGGAGAATCTCTTGCTTTTCAAGATAAGTATCTCTATCAGGAAGACACGTGTCTCTCCATGAAGATAAGTATCCCTACCAGGAAAACACGTGTACCTCCAAATGTCAGACCCTACTACACTGGTTAACAGGTGTCAAGACTCACTCCAGACCCCTACCCTGCAGGATGTCCTATATATATATATATATATATATATATATATATATATAGAGAGAGAGAGAGAGAGAGGGGAAGGAAATGAATCTATGAGATATTTGTTCTTTGAATGTAATGTGTCCTGGTATATCTGGTCTGAACAATACCGTAGGTCGTTGGGAGGCTGGGACACAGGCAGAGATATACGTAACATTATTACGGGGATTCGGGGCCAGAGAAGTAGAGTGCATGTATGGTTCAAGACCGCCAGATTGCGACTAGCTGTCTCTGTCTGGCATGTGTAGAGGAAACGGAACCGGCGCATTTTCGAGGGGCTCTTCACTCTCCCAATAGGCATACTTCACAATATTGAGTTTGATGTAAATGCTATATCACCCTAGTAGGATGAGAGGTCCATTGGATGTATTGTAAGCTATATGAGTTGATTTTGGAATAAAATTTATCCTTTTTCCAAAAAAAAAATATAGAGGAAGGATCCACATCCCTAATTTTTTGTATCCCTAAGCATCCCCATGTTATCAACCGTTGGATCTTGTTTAAGTTATCTAATCTTAACCATTGATTTGAATGGTTCAATTCAACGGTTAAGAATAGATTTAAACAAGATCCAACGGATGATAACACGGGGATGCTTGGGGATGCAAAAAGTGAGGGGATGCGGATCTCTCCTCATATATATATATATATATATATATATATATATATATATATATATATATATTTGGAACCAGGTAAATTGTTCTTCTGGAATTGCTCCCACTGGGATTCGAACTCCTGACCACTCGGGTCGCATGCATCTCTCTTAACCACTAGGCTAGAGGTCACTAGGCTAGAGGTCATTTGCTATATATATATATATATATATATATATATATATATATATATATATATATATATATAAAACAAGTCGGGTTAATCGGTGTGTATACAAACCTAATCATGGTAACCTTTATCTGACTAATCAACACTTTATCATCAATCGCACACATAATCGTGTTACACACTTTGAGTTAGCGGTTTAACTTATCCTAACTGATTAATCAACAATGACATCAGTCGTCCGCATAATCGTGTTAAATGGACCACGTAAGCGGCAGGCAGGGCCGGTCCTGGGGTTTAGTAGGCCCAGGGCGAAAAAAAAAATTGTGCCCTTTTTTCATAAATAACATTTTTTTCCATGAATAAATTTTATTAATAATGATGGAACTCCAAAAACGTACATGAAAAAATAGCCCGATCAGGAGAATTAATCAAGCCAATAAATTAAAAAAAGTTAACACAAAATTTACTATAAATCTTCATAAATAAAAATCTAAATTGCACCATTCTTGAAGCGGGAGTCTGGTGTGAATACCTATCTTCTTTTTTTAATATTTTTTGAAAAGTATAAACAATCCAAAACATGTCTCCTTTTGCTCTCGTTGATGGTATAACACAATCCTACTTAAAAGTGAATGAAAATGGAGGATTTGAGATTGTTGTTTCTGTTTAAGAAGCAACATCAAAAGTAATTTTTGGCAACAACTTTTTATTTGTTTTCAAAATCAGACTCAAAATTGAATAAACATTCAAAACTAACTTTGACAGCAGCTTTTTTCAAGCTTTAAAAAAAAGGATTAATTTGGCCAGAAAAATCAATTGTTACAAAAAAAAAAAAAAAATTGCACCAAATAAATACCAGAACCAGTGTTGAAGTATCAACAATTTTTTTGAACAAAACTAAAAATTGAAAAGGTGTTATAATTTCTTGGAAACAAATAAAACCCCTTTGACCAAACCAAAACAATTATATTTCATGGGAACAAATGAAACTATTGCTACTGATACTAATGATAGCGGAAGAGAGAGGCCATGTCATGATGCAAAGACGATGCAAAAAAAATAATATTTTCGAATTCACGTAAATACAAATGGGAACCAACAAATTGTAAGGAAAGGTATCTGTATCTCGATGTCTAATTATTACTGCAGTTTTTGATATATTTCAATTTCCATTACAGTTTGAACTTTGAAGTTACAAGTTATCAGTTTGAAGAGTTCTTCTTATCTCATCAACCATGGGAATTGACTAGTGTCTCTCTCTAGATACTAGAGCAAAACACATATTAGATTAGATTCCCGAATGATACTAGGAACCCAATCACTCTCTATGACATTTCATCAAACGGAAACTAGGAACCCAATCTCTATGACATTTTATCAAACACAAGAAGTTTGAAGTTTCAGATGAAAGAAAGAAAGAACCTTGAGCCTCTAGATATGTAGACCTCCAGTGCTCCACTGCTCCATCCACAAATCAACAATCCTCATGTACTTCCCCAACCCCAATGATCGCCACCACCACAAGCGCGGAAGCGCCTCCTCGCCGTCCTCGGATTTCCTTTGTGTCTTGAATATGAAAATAGAAGAAGAGAAGATAGAAGATGCTCACTAACTAATGTCTTAAATATATATATGAGAGGAAAAAAATAGAAGATGAAGAGATTTTTCATTCTATAAATCTTTAATAGAAGTCCCCCCTCGTCGATTCTTCTTCTCCCGCCGTGTCTCTGTCGATTCTTCTTCCAGTTCTCCTGTTGGAAACTTAGGGAAAAACCCAACGTTTGGTTTTGAAACCTGGACCATAAGATAGAATAATATGGTGCAATTAGTGATGTGGCTGGTACTGATATTAACCATAGACAGAATAACAATGGTGCCCCCCTTTCCTTTGGGGCCCTGGGCTGTGGCCCATGCTGCCCTGCGCCAGGGCCGGGCCTGGCGGCAGGCCACTTACTCGACTCGTTTCCTTAGATTTTTCGTATTCTTGAGTTGCTTTCGAGTACTCTGGATGCAAAATCCGCAAAACTACATACTGGTACACTATTTTAGGACTAGTGGTGCATTGTAGCTTTCTTGCAACTCAATACTCGATCAGAGCGTTTCCTACAAATAAATGGTTTCGTACTGTAGCTTTTCAGTTGTTGCAACTCATTCATCTCAAGCTTCTCGATTAAATATGTACCTTTTGGGACGTAGTTCTTTATTATAAACAATTCATATTGAGAAGCATAGCTGGCCTTGTAGCCATCCAATAAAATATTTTCATCAGCTTAAAGGATATCTTCCCATAAAACTCTCAAAACGCACTCTTGGTTAGCCATCCTGTCACCATTTCAAATTTCCATAAAGAATATCCTCAATCTTATCTTCACGCTGAATAATTGATCCAACTTTCGCGAAAATGTTTACTCGTTAGTACTTCTTGACCGCTGAGTTAATTATTTCTTCATTTCTTCTCATAGGCTTATTGGAGTTGCAATTTTTTTTTTTCTATATCAGAATCTTTAGTTTCTAAATCTTTCAATCTTAGGATTCACATCATTCCTAATCTCGCCAAATTAAGACATTGTTTACATGAAAAAATATATTTATCTAGCATGTGAACTTTGTTGATAAATAACATGATAAAATGTCACAATTTCTTCAGATGGAAAGGAAAACATCAACCCATGAACCTTTTGTTATATTTCTATACTGAAACAAATATGTCATACATGCCAGATTAAAGTTAAATGGTTTTTTTTTTTGTGACAATAGGTTATTTGTTCAATTATAATATTTTCTACCAATTGGGATATGCTCTCTACCAGCATCGTTAGGAATTAAGTGTTTTGAGTATGTACGCTTGATGTAATCATCATAAATCCTGTAAGTTGATTGTGCTTTACAAGGATAAACATGGAAAAGAGTTGATCCGGTTTCCTTGTTTAATATCTTCAATATTTATTTTTGAAACTCTGTAACACAATTGCTATGAATTACGGAATGTTATGCAGTGTTTGTTTAGATGATATGCTGCTCAAATAAAGATACTTCGATGGAGGTCCCCTACCAGTGTCTGATACTTATTGGACAGTCCAACACTCAGATACATAAGGAAACGTGTTGGACACCTCTCTTATGTATCATGGATATTGAAATAGTACTTTGTTGTGGAGACGTGGCAATGATTGGAAGGAGAAAAAGGGAAATATATCTAATACTATTGAGAATAACTATTTCAAAAGATTTTAATGAGTGCTTTCCACAAGTCTTTACCTTCTCTTATTTAAAGAATCAGCTCCTCCTCTCGTCTATTATCTGCTCTTACCATTACCACAATGATGACAACGCCTTAATCCCATGGTTTCCGGGTTGGCTAGTTCTTTCGTTTCTATTGATAGAAATTAGAACTTTTGATTAATTGCTTTTTTTCAGAGAAAATGATTAAGGTTAATATGTTTAGAGATAAAAATACATTGTTTGTATGAATCTGGATATTAGGAACTTGCACCATCCAGTAAGAAGATAAGTTCAGAGAGATCACAAAATTCTGTGTGTTCCAAGAAAATTAAATACCCTGCTTCTAAAATTTAGTTTATGTCGAATAATATTGATATATTAGAGAATAAATATATTCATGATTCAACAGGTAAGGTCTACTTACTTTTTAGTGATTATTTGATTTACAATTCTACTACTGGTTAGATATGAACACTAGTTTGCCCATTAATAAGTAATAACAAGAATTGATCTAGTCCTCTTATTTTAACTTTTATCTACACATACTAAAAATATTTGGTTAGAGATGTAACCATGATCAACTTTTCTATATTTGAATTGGATACCTTGCCTAGTACATACTAAACAAGAGGAGCTTGATTGTGCTCAAAGCTTAAACATGGGATTCTGTATACTATAAACAAAAAGTCAGTTGTCAAGTAATGTAGACCTGATTCTCAACTTCACCAAAAAAGCAGGGCCGGCCCTGTTCATAGGGGCCCTTGGCAAACTTTTAAAATGGGGCCCATATATAATATTAAAAAAATAAATAAAAGTAAAATTTAAAAAATGTTACAACTAAGAATTGAACTTAGGACCTCTTGTGTGCAAGTTTAACATACTAACCACTACACCACAATTGTTTTGTGATAAAAGAGGGTCATATTACATATTAGCTCCATTTAAGATACAAGCTTACTAATATATATATTTAAATTAATTTTTTGGGCCCTCATATTTCATGGGGCCCTGGGCGGTCGTCCTGACCGCCCTCGGCCAGGGCCGGCCCTGCCAAAAAGTTAATTTTCACTTTTCAGGTTTTTAATTATTTTTGGTTAAGTTACTGTTATCTTAGGTACAAAAACAACAACAGCAACAACAGTCTTTATGCAAAAATTTGGCGTCGGCTATTTGAATTTTTTCTCTTCCATTCAACTCGGTTAGAAGCCATGTCTTCTGCACCATTAAAAAAAACTGTCCTTAGTTACAGTCTGAATCCAAGTTTTTTTAGGCCTAACCTAGGTCTAGCAACTCTTTTGACAAATATCTTATTGTTCCTTATTGGAGCATCTATCTACTTGTATCTTAGGTGATGTCTGCAGATGTATGGCTTCTTGTTCTTTGAGTTAGCTTCCTGATAGTATGAGGAAATTAATCAGAAGGTTTTAGAGTTAGGATTGAATTTCATATAGTTTAGAAATCCTTATAGGTCATGTTGAGTCAGTTGGCAACTCTTTTTAGCTTTAGGATTTGTAAATATTATCTTAAATTAGTCTGTAATGCTCAGTCTTGATTTGATTTGGAACCAAAAAGTTCTATAAATCAAATTGGGCAGTTGGCTCAATTCTGACCTGAACTAGATTCGGCCGGGTACTGTTTTGATTAGTAGGGTTGAACATAGGTTCTAATGAATGTGCCCGATATGTAAAAGAGTCATTTGACGTGTTATGAAACTCCTATTTGGTTAGTGATTGTATAAGAAAGCTTGGCTAGAAGCATGGGTTCAAGAGTACCCAGTTTGGACTTCTTTTACATTGAAGAGGATTAAAAGCCCTGTTCATTCAAAATTGGAAAGAGACATTGTAGCCCAACTTCTAAACCTTTTTCTATTCTTCCTTCTTACTTTATAAAAATGCTTTTACTTCCGAAGTTCTCAGGAACCAAAATCACTGTCAGATCAAGAAAGTCCTCAGTGGGGGCTTTCCATTGACAACACCGTGTGTATATATATATATATATATATATATATATATATATAAGAAAAAAATCTTTATAATCGTATTGATATTGTCATCCAACACTCAAAAGATTCATTGCCTTTTTTCCACTGTTCCACCTCTGAATTTTCTCTGCACTCGACACTCGACACGTAAATGAAATGATTGAGTATAAAATTTTAAGAAGGAACATTAAAACTTAAATATTTCATGTTTAGCGAGAAATTTTTTTTTCAAACTAGTAATGGATTCTGGAGTTGGATCCAATTCCAAACGAATAATACTCGATGTTGCGTGGCAATGATGCAGTCATTTTTGTACCGGAATGGAAGGCAATTTTGGTTGCCTCGGTCATTGGCAACCTATGTGGTGCAAAGGTTCACTCGAGAAATTTAGGAGAGGGTGGGAGAAGACGGGTTTGGGGATTTAGAAAATGTGTGAAAGAATTTAAGAAAAGATTGGAGAGGATTTGAGAGAGAGAGAGAGTGTGTGCTGAGGAATCGAGAGAAGAATCATTACAGGTGGAAGTCTCAGCTTTGTAAATTGTATTCTAATGACGAAATATGACCATCCAGACTTGCACCAAATTATGGTTCTCTCGTATTCCTCTCCGGTCTTTAATGCTTCTCTCACATCCTCTTTAATATTTCTCTTAAATTCCTTTCCAACATTTCCAAATCCCTAACCAGTCTTTACCCACCCTCTCTTAAATCTGCTGCTGAACCTTTGCAATGATCATGAGATCCGAGGAAACCACACCCACCTTCGATTCAGTGCAGTTTAGGTCGCTCCATTGCCACAACCCCAAGCATTCAACTTCTTGGAATCGGACCCAATTCCCGAATGCGTCGTCAGTTTAGAAATCTTCTCTCTCTACACATGAAAATATTTAACTTTTTGGGTTTGCTCTCAATCTTTATACTCAATTATTTCATTTATGTGTGAAGTGCAAAGGAAACTCGTGTGGAACCATAGAAGAAAAGAAAGCTTTTGAGGTTTGGATGGAGATATCCATACGGTTATAAAGATTCTTTTTTATAAATATTTTCTTTTACCTTCATATTGTATAATAGTCCATATATTTATTATCTAATTGGAGTCGTCAATGGGCAGCCCAGCTGACGAAGATTTCCGGATCTTCCTGTCTGTACTTAATCCGCTTCTTCCTGCCACATCTGCCAATCACCTATCGGCTGCACCTGAAATTTTGATCCCTGCAGTGTTGTTCACTTGCAATCTAGACCCTGTTTAGGTTTCCTTCCTTTGCAGAACCTTTACGAGGCCCCACTTGCCATTTCGTACCAGAAATCAGGTCCAAATGGGCCTTCCTGCTAAAGGTTCTAGACCTATTCACGGTAATTTATGGATGATCAAGCCTCAAGCATCAAGCCTTGTTTGATTTTGGGACTGTTTCAGACACGTGGATTGTCTTAAAAACTATTTAGGTAAACTCAAACGATAGGTCAAGTTCACTTGTCAACTCTTAACATCTGCTAGGATTATTTTGTTGGTGGATTAATGGAGATATTGCGTTTGAATTAGCTTCCGCAAATCTCATCCCTAACTTATGATCCGACTCATCAAGGTTGCCCCTATTTGTCTTGTCCCGCATCAAATTTGGTGTCAGAGCACTGATTATCTCCATGAACTCAATTGTTCACCGAGATATGTGCCATGATATGCTGCTGGTTTACTGAATAGAACACCAGGATAGATGGTAGGATGGTAGGATTGGCTGAATAGAGCATTATATGTAAATTAAGGGAGAACAAATATTTGATTTGTAAATGTATAGAGCATGACGTCCTTTGTAGTTTAATGGAGCAAAGAAATTTGATTATGCAAATATAGGGCTATCTTTTGTGTCATTATGAAGTTTAGATGAGGATGATGTTCCAAGTTTATAACTTTGTTTCTGTTAAGAATAACTAAATACTTTTGAAGAATATCGCGGTATATCCGCCGGTTGTGCTTCCACACATACTTGCTGTTATCTCCGCATCTGTGGTTCAATCTTGTTCCAGACTTGTACTAATTTCCGTCATTTCAACAACAGAATACTACCAGTTTATAAGTGTATTTCCATTTAGAATAATAATAAGATAACTACAGTTGAATACTCAAACTTTTATAGGATAGCAAGAACCTAACATCACTCGAATTGCATAAATATACATAACAACACTCTTTTGTCAATCTGATTTACAGTAAAAGGATGAGTTGATTAATTGCCAAGAAACTTATGCTACCATGCTCTCTATATTGCTGTTTATTCCTTGTGAATGTCGCAAAATTTCTGGAGTTACAATATCAGTTATTGTATCATTGGCTCTATATTGGGTGACACAATGTGCAATCCCCTGATTTTCACTCCAAAACTACATTGTTCATTTATATATATGGTTATATCAACTTTGTATTTGAAACTATTCTTGTTCTACAGGTTACGGAGAATGGTAAGCAGGAAAGGCATCTGGTTGCAACAGTTGGTAAGTTCAGCATCGTTTGGAACTTCCAACAGGTGAAGAACAGTAAGCACGAATGCTATCGGAACCAAGAAGGGATGAAGAGTTGTTACTGTTACAAGATTGTCCTCAAAGATGAGTCCATCGTGGACAGCTGCTTCATGCACGAGAAATTTGCCGTGAAAGATTCTCCAGAGGCACCGCTTGTTGTTGCAACCCCAATGAAAGTCACTTCCTTCAGTATATCTAATCAGCAGTGATTTGTATAATAATGTCTTCAGTCGTTCCGTGTCTATATATACAAATTTTTTCCTTCTTATTTTTCTTATTTGATTTGTGTACGAGGGTGAAGATTGGTGTGAAGAAGTGTTCATCTTGTATATTGAGATTTTGAAGATGTTTGTAGATTGGTCGGAGTGAGCTGTTTTTATAACTTATTATTTGTTTGATAGGAGCTTCTGAAATAATGAGGATT
Source organism: Iris pallida (assembly GCA_029216955.1). Taxonomy (NCBI): domain Eukaryota; kingdom Viridiplantae; phylum Streptophyta; class Magnoliopsida; order Asparagales; family Iridaceae; genus Iris; species Iris pallida. Next base: position 19,351,014 of record JANAVB010010791.1, on the reverse strand, counting down.
GTTATTAGTTTGATATAAAGTTTCCGACTTCTTGTTTTTCTGTGTAGTTTTTCAATTTTTTTTCTGTGTTATTGTTCTATTTTAAATGTTATGTTCTCTCACTCCAGGCTTTATTTCTCTTTCCTACAATGGCTTACAAGTAATCTCATCTGAATGGCAGACCTGCATATGGAAAAAAGAGGAGTGGAAGCCAAGATTTAGAAGGACGCCTACATAGAATGGAAAAAAAAGAAGAAATTTTGAGTTGCACCCCATTTACTTTACCATATTTAATGGTGCACTCCTGTCATTTACCATAATGTATAACGTACCCCAGTTGAGACGTTTTCCGTCTCTTGCTAACAACTGACCGTTATGACTAGTTTTTTATGACGAAAAAGTCCTTAATTCATTTTTTGATGAGCCGTAATGAATGGAAACCCGTAACTTACTTGTGTAATTCCTAAACTACCCTTCTCTTTTATAAATCTCTACACCACAGCCTTTTCTTTCTCTTCCATTCGATTGCGTGGCTTGGTACCCAAAATTTAGGGTTCATCGAAGCTTCACCGAGCTACCATGGCTAGCTCTACAACTCCGGTAAGCTATGTTTTGTGTATTTTCTTTGAATGTATGAAATTTCTTGCTGTTGTGGTTTGTCCCTCTAATTTTCGTTGAATGTGTGACATTTTCAAATATGTTTAGGAGAAATGTCAACTTTGCTCGAAGCACACCCACCTTGCAGATGAGTGTCCGTTCTTGAGCTCACCTTGCAAGACGAAAAACTGCAAGGGGATTATGTATGTTTCGAAGTCAAATACCACGGCCAATCCCGGGAGAAAGTTTCTGAAGTGCTCCCTCTGCTCGGATTTTCAATGGCTGGATGTTGCTGTTTTGGTTTAAAGCTCTGGAAGCTCATCTTCAACAATTCAAAGAGGAGGTTGTTTCTTATGTGGTGAGTTAGGCCATTGGAAGAAGGAATGCCCTTGGGGAGAAAGCACTTGTCCAAATCGGAATTGTGGAGGAAAAAGAGCTATTTTAATGTCAAAGGGGAGTCACAGCAAGGGAAGAAAATTCTTACAATGCTTGAAATACAACAATGCATTCCAATGGTTGAATGAGGCCACTCTTAGTGAGGAGAAGAAATCTGAAATCCCTGTTCAAGTTGTAGTGAACACGACTTTAGAAGAGTTTTGTAAAAAATTTGGGAAAGGATTGGCTATGTAATATTGAAATCTGATAGATCGTATAATATTGAAAGGATTGGCTATGTAATATTGAAAACTGATAATTATGTTGCAATTTTTCACTTCTTGTTGCAGTTTGTAACTATATAAAGACATGGACATAATGCAATCTCAAATATATGAAGACATACTGCATCTTGTAAATACTTGTTGCAGTTTGTAGCTGATATCATGTCCAAACAAATATATGAAGACATAATGCAATCTCAAATATATCATGTCTAGACAAATATATGAAGACATAATGCAATCTCAAATAACTGAAAGTAACAGTGGGGATGTGGACATAATGCAATACTGGAGACATGGACATGAGGATGTGGACATAATGAAGACATGGACATGGAGACATGGACATGAGGATGTGGACATAATGCAACTTCTGAAAGTAATACTGCAGATAACATACAGTGAGTTTGTCCAGGAAAACATTGCAGAAAATTGTAAAAACATTGCAAAAACATTGCAACACTGTAAGTAATACTGTAGATAAACATACAGATAATATGAAGACATAATGCAGATAATTACATTAGAGTTTGTTGAAGGCATGCCTGCAGATAATTACATTAGAGTTTGTTCACATTAGAGTAATTGCTTCAAACACTGAAAGTAATATTCCCAAAATGAAGGCATGCTTCAAACATACCACAAAATGAAGGCATGTCTCAGTAATATTCCCACAAAATGAAGGCATGCTTCAAACATTAGAGTTTGTTGACATTAGTAATTACAAAACATTCTTTTCTGAGCACTACACAAAATGGCCTATATAATTGCACAAAATGTCTACTGCGGCTGTTGCCAGCTACTGCTGCTGCCCCCTCCCCTATTGGCTCCAACACTTGAGTTCCATGGAGGTCTGAACACTGAGTTTGGTGACATCCTTGGTGGTAGACATGTTGCAATGTCACTTGCCCTACCAGGTGCATTGGCCAAGTGTTGTTGTATTTGTTCTGCAACTGAAGGTCTTGGAGGCATAAATTTGTTGAAGGCCTTGGATGCATCGTTTGTGCTGTATTTGATTCACCTGCTTGTTGTACTGCCTTCTTCTTACCCCTTGAAACCTTTGGCTCTTGTAAACAGTGTTGCTCACCCTTGGAACTTTCTCTTTTGGTTCTTTGGGTGGTCTTGGCACCCTTGGTGTTTCCTTGTTCCCTCCAACTGGTCCTCCCTGGCACCCCCTAGCATTATGATCTGCTGGCAACTTGCACCTCCCACATATCCTCTGCTTCTTGACACTTCTTGGCAACTCATCAGCTTCCCTCCTCCTAACACCCTTTGGTCTTCCAGGGAGCCTATGTCTACCAGGTGGACCAACCTCATATGGTGGCTGCAAAATAAATGAAGTAGTGAGTGGCATCACAGGTAACTTAAATGCAGTAGAAAGCTGCAAAATAAAGGAAGTAGAGAGCCTATAGTGACTTACTGTGCCCCATAAGCTTTGTTGAGGCATTGGAACAATCTTTCCAGCATATGCTTTCTGGTAGGTAGTGGCATGATAGTAGTGACTTGTGAACCTATAACAAGTAAATATTGTTAGTGTAAAACTTTAGTATAAGCTGTAACAGGACAAATGAATATTGATAGTAATTACATTATCCATTGAGGCCTACTAGGTAACAAAGCAGCTACAACATGGACACATGGAATCCCTGTTAAATCCCACACACAACAGTCACAACTTCTTTTAGAAATATCAAAAGTCCATCTATTCTCAATAGAGTACACACTTGTGACACAAAACAACCCTTCATCAGCCCCAGTCACTTGATATTTGTTGACAAGGTTTGATCTTTGCTCAATTATCTTCTTAGCTCTTGGGGTCAAGTCATACTCACTCCATGCTCTAGAAGCCATCTTCCTATCATAGATCATTTGCATCACCATCATATGAAACATCTCAACAGCAATTGAACTACCCTTAAAATGGACCCTAAGCATGTACTTCCTGTATAACAGTACAACTACCCTTAAAATAGCCTATAATTTCACATATAACAATAAGAGCAATAGACATAACTGTCTCTAACAATAATAGCCTACAAATATCATCAATTTTAGCCTATAATTTCACATATTGAATTCATAAAGGAAATCATCATATTGAACCCTAATGGCATATAATTTCACATTTATAACAGTACAACTACCCTTAAAATAGAGGAAATTCATAGAGGAAATCATCATATTGAACCCTAATAGCATACAAATATCATCAATTTTAGCCTACAATATCACATGTTAACCTAGCTCATCATATTGAACCATAATAGCATACAAATATCATATTCAACCCTAATTTCACATGTACAACATACAAATACACAGAAAAAATCATCAATTTTAGCATATACATACCATTCCAGTATGAATTCATACACATTTCAGATATTGAATCCTAAACATACTCTACTTAACATCTAACAGAGGAAATCATCAATTTTTAACACCCTTCAGATGAAAAGGACATGAACGAAGCAAAAAATGATGGAGCAAAAATTGATGGGACAAACCTAAAAATTACATACAATCAATAGAAATCGAAAAATCTGTAAAAATTACATACAATCAAAAGACATAGGGGGAAAACCTAAAATTTACATACAATCAAGATAAATAGAGAAACATGTTAAAATTATATACAATCAAGGATTTTACCTGCGTGTCTGGTTCGCCATGGACGATCGGTGGTTTCAATTGAAAAGAGGCTTCGATTTGGAAGGGGGACAGAGAGCGGTTCGTTGGAAGAGAGCACTGTCGATTTGGAAGGGGGAAAGAGAGCACTGTCGATTCGTTTTAGGGTTTTGGAGCAGGGAGGGTTATTTTAGGAATTTTCTAATTTCTTCCATTCATTACGGCTCATCAAAAAATGAATTAAGGACTTTTTCGTCATAAAATTATAGTCATAACGGTCAGCTGTTAGCAAGAGACGGAAAACGTCTCAACTGGGGTGCGTTATACATTATGGTAAATGACAGGGGTGCACCATTAAATATGGTAAAGTAAGTGGGGTGTGACTCAAAATTTCTCAAAAAAAAAGTATAAATATTAGATCTTTCATCTCATGTGGAACAATCTGTTACGGAGTAAAAGGGAAGTTGGAGTTGGAATGTTTAGGCTCTTTCTCGGTGTAACGAATGTACAAACGGGAAAAATAAAAACAATCCCACGATATAATTCAGAACGATGATTATATCCCGCCAATGAGATTTTTAGTTATTGTTTGTGTGTTTTGGTCCTATATTGGCTTTTTTTTTTTGTTATCCCGTCAATAGGATTTTTATTTGTTTGTGTGTTTTAGTTGTATTGCAGCTTTCTCTATGAACTTCATAGTAGAGAAATAGTTACCACTATGTTGTTAGTAATGAAACATGAACATGATGGACCATGACTACTTCTCTAGGAAAGAGAAAAAATACTGCAGTAGGAAACATGTTTCTCCTACCATTAGAGCCGACCCTAATTTGGGTGGCCCGATCGAATCTAGATTGGACCTTTCAGGCTCATGTACTATAGTGGGTCGGGCCTTGTGTTGGAATGGATCTTGGCTTCGAGCTAGGTCGGATGGGACCTCTTTTATGGGCTGAAATATGAGATCCGATTATGTTCTGAAATACTAGGCCGGGTTAGTCCGGATCCAAAATTATTCAGACCAGACCAACATATAGACTATTTTCTCATACCGGACTCGTGCCGAGCGAGCCCAGACCATCCAATTGACAATCTACTTACCATTAACATTGAAGTACCGTAGTTCATGAAATAGCCATACACTTAAATATACAAGCTAGCAAACCATTTATTGTTAGAAAAACTTCTTTTTAGTTTTGAAATTCTATAAACAAAACAAAGAACAAAATAAAACTTCTTTTTAGTTTTGAAATTCTATAAACAAAACAAAGAACAAAATGAATGTTATCGGCCTCCGGGAATGTGGCGCAAAGATACACTGTCCTAAGAGTTGAACCGAGGTCTATGTGCAGACACTTCTCGAATGTTTCTAGTGGTAAAATCCTCGCTATACCGGTTTCTCTTTGTCGCACACAACTCAGAGAAATTGACCCGGACTTAGCAGCAAAAAGTTTTTTTAGGGTCTCAATCCAACCCTGAAGAAGGAATCAAATCGAAATTCGGCACCCGTAGATGTGGGTACGTACCCACACAAGTTACACGCACCGAACCGAGCCGGGCGGCGGCAACGGCGCGCACGTGTGGCCCATAGGACTTCCCACACAAATCCACAAGAGAGCAAGAGGGATGAATTAATATGTACACCCTCATATGGGGTTATGCAATCGATATGGGACTAAAAGGCAAAGGAGGATTTGGTTTTTGAGCACAAAAACTAAACCCACCCCCCCCCCCCCCCCCACCAACCCCAAAAAAAAAAAACAAAGTTTCGAAAATAGAGAGGAAAAAAAGATCTGGACAAGTATATACTATGCATAAATGAGATGGACTACAGCCTTGAATCTCACTTAGTGATTATTTTCTTTGTCTAAAGAAGTGCCTGATGGACTAGACGTTGAATCATATTTCTTTAATCAAATTCAAAAAATATCACACATAGTACGCTAGAGGTTCTTTTGTCTATCAGGTTGCGCTTTTGATTGTCCATGCACACTTTTTCACATTCATGAGAGTTGTCTGGGATTGCTCTGTCCCATAGTCGTGGCCTTCACAATCTCTCATATAGGTGAGTCCTCAAAAGGTTGGTGATAGGAGTCAACCCTACATCATGCTTGGACCTACTAAGAGTTAAGACTCATCATATCCATATCACACAAGAATACTGTCACCATGGGGATGGAGTATCATTGTACATTATCGTACAACAACTTGGGCATTAGTTCAAGAGAATTTAATCTCAGGGTCAGCGTTCCATAATAGTCACCTAAGTCCAGCTTGTTTCTACCCATTGAATGGGCTTATTGGGATCTCTAGTCAAACTCGGTTGGGTTGCCACTGCTGGTGACTAACTTACGAGCTTAATCTCTTCTCCCTTGATGATTCTAGGATTATTGTCTTAGACAGACCCTTAGTCAAGTGGTCTGCAAGGTTCTTTTATAACTTTATATACTCAAGAATCACATATCTGCCTAATAGGCTCTTTATAGACTTGAAGTGCAGCTGCAAGTGTCTCTTCATCTTTGCATTAACAGAATCATGCTTTATTAGTTCTATAATAGATTATTATCACAGTTTATAGAAATTACAGGAATAGGACTAAGAGAAACTTGTATATGCATAATAAGATTTCTTATCCTTTCGACTTATGTACAAGTAGTGTCTAATGCTATCATTTCAGATTCTATTGTACTCCTACCTATGATAGTTTGTTTACATGATCTCCAGGAGATTGTAGCTCCTTCTAGAGTAAAAACATATTCATTAGTGGATTTCACATCATGTGAATTAGTTATCAAGTTTACATCTGAATAACTTTCTGAAATATCTAAGTTTGACTACCCAAAAGTCCAATTCTGGACACATGGGTAAAACGGTAATTTTGGGTCAAAATGATGTCCGTCGTTGGACCCATTTTGTACCGAAAAGCGTACCAACACCTACGGTCTAAAGTGATTAAACTATATGTCTACGGGTTCGGTTTGACGATACGAACCCAACCGTATGTCCAAAGTTGGATTTCGGTGGGCCGTGCACAAATTTGTCCGTTGGATCGGGTCGCAGGCCCGCTAAAATAGCGTTCCGGTCGACCTTCTTAGAATCGAACCAAACTTGGCTCACAAGACCAAAAAAAATGACACGGTCCCAATGCCACAAGTTTTGTCTCGAGTTGACGAAAGTGCATAAAGTAATTGGTTAGTTTGCAAAGAGGTCGATACAGAAACTTTCGACGGATACGGGTTGATTCTGGCATGCACACACGTCCAAATCAACTTTTGCGAAAGCCCATATGTTCGAGTATACCATATGCGTCTTTTGATACAATTGGTACACGACGAAGTGGTCCGGTTTGGTGGATCGCACTCTGTATCGGGAAGTTTAAATAACTTTTGAAAACAATTTTTGTTAATCCTTTGCCTAACTTTCCTCATTGCCTAATAATCAACAATTAAAACTGCAAACAGCGTTTAGATGTCCTTTAGGTTGTCTATAAGACCTTTTAATTACTTTTCCCAAACTGTCGATGTATTGGTAATAAATTGCCTTCAAAAATCGTAGGTTAAGCGAGTTTTAGACTGTTTTATATAATATTATTTCTTATTTTTTCCCCTGATTTGATTTGATTTCTTATCGAATACCCTTTGTTTCGATTCAAGCTAATTGGCTGAGTTTCGAGATGGTTAGGTTGCTATTATACCTGAGTAAGCGGCTCGAGGAATGGTCGTGCGATGAGGTCGGGACTGCGTCTTGAAGATGCTGTGGTTGCTGCTACTACTGCTGCGACTGTCCCATTTCTGTGTGAATTTCGACGTACCCGCGATCGTGTAGGCGGCGAAAAGTACGCCGGCGTCAGGGGCCGGTGTGGCGCGGGTTGGCAAGGGGTCTGAGTTAGGGTTTTTTTTAGGTTTCGGGAGGTATCCCTCTCTCGCTCTCTCTCGGTTATATATAAGAACACAGGTGGGGCGGTCTATAAGGACTACTGTTCCAGTAAGGAACAATATTAAACACCTTCTTTTTATCTTTTTGTTTTCTTAATATATATCAATATATATGTATAGCCTTATATATTTATCTATATAGATCTATATATGCACATATATCATATATAATAATACTCCACAAAATCAAAAAAAATCTTAATATTATCTATTCCTAGTGTAGGGCATATTTATAGAAATATGTACATATATTGATAAATTCATTTGACAATGGATTAAAAAAACCAATAATAATAAATGCTTTTATTTAATAAAACAACAACATTAATGATAATAATAATCCTAATAACAACTAAAAATAAACCAATAGTAGTTTTTGGTGAACATATCATACACTCTTTATTTGGCTCCAGAAAATCGTACAAATATTCTAAACGCCATTTGAATATTAATAAAATCTAAATTTACATATAACAAAGATTTAGAAAATATTTTTCAATTTCTAAAAATAAATAAGAAATATTTGTACACAAATAAAATATGTTACATGGTATCTTTGGATACTAAATGCCTACATGGGCTTAGGTTGGGTTCGGGTCAAGTCTGGACTAAATTGGTACAACCGGATCTCCTAAAAGTCAATAATCTTAATAATAACTAATTAAATCAATTATAGGGGTATGTCACAAGTTGGCTTGGTTTTCCTAGTTAGAATAACCTATGGCTCGGCCTTCCCTACCATAGCTAAAATACTAGTCAAAACACACATCTACACTATTCATGCCAAAATTCTTGATCATCTTGCACTCCAAAATTTAACCATGACTAAGGTCATCTATAATAATAACTTTTTAATTAAAAATATTCATAAATTCCATAAAATCCTATTTAATTCAAATAAATAATAAAAAAATATTTCCAAAAATTTAGGGGTGTTACATTCTACCCCCTTAAAAGAATTTCGTCCTCAAAATTAAAATAACTCGCTATTGTAATGAGAAAAAAAATATGTCATTGGTTCTAAGATGTCTCTAAGTGTGTTATGTCTCTATGGTTGTTCCTAATCAACATGTAATAATAAATCGTATATCAATATTCTATTCACTATCATTATCACAAATCTTAAGTTATTACCTTCAGTTGCTTCTTAGGTCATTGTTTCGGCTTCAACTACCATGGCAAATGCCTGTCCGGGTAATTTTGTTGCCTACTGTCTCGCCTACGCAAACTGCGTCGCCTGGTCGGGAATTCCTCCTCGTGGATATCCTCCTTGTGCTGCGAGTTGAGCTGGTACTGGTGGTGTTGGTGGTGCTTGTATAGAGTCACTCTTTGGACAATCACGACGTTGATGCTGATCTGATCCACAAATTAAACATAGGCCTAGTCTTCGACAACAATCTCTTTGGATATGTCCTTTCTTTCTGCAGTACTGGTATATTGGAAGTTCTCGGTTCGGATATGGGGTGGCTCTTGGTTGTTTATGTACGACGATGCGTCTTTCAGGTCCTCCTATCGATGATTTGCTGATGGTATCGTTGGCTGCGGTCGCTTCTCGTTGGTTCCCTTTCGATGGACTCGCTCTAAATATTGTGCTACAGTAAGAACTCTAGAGTAAGTGGTAGGTACAACGGCCCTAACAAGCTCTTGTAGTCTGTAGCTCAGCCCATCGTAGAGTAGGAACAAAATCGTAAAGCAGAATACTCTAGAGGGGGGGGGGGGTGAATAGAGTAAGCAACGGAATATTGCTAATTAAAAAACTAGTTAGCAGTTAGATCACAGATATAATAATAATCATAAAATAAATAACTGTAATGAAAAAGAGTGATCAGAAGGCAAACGCAGACACAAAGATTTATACTGGTTTCTCTCTTGTGAGGACTAGTCCAGTCGGAAGAACTCTAGCTTCCAGTTGAATCCACTATTGGAAAATCCTGCAAGTTTTCATACGAAGTCCTTGCAACTTCTACAGACGCGAGCTTTGATACGAAGAACTCGACCAACTTCAATTATGAAGAGTGTATCTTCAATCAAGCCTCTGTTTATAATCGCTCTGAAACTTCTAAACCGTACCGCACTGGCAAATCGACTAGAGGATTGTAACTGGCTTGGGATTTGAAAATGGAAGCTTTTTGAACTCTTTGGAAGAAACGTAAGCTTTAGAAGAGAACAGATGCAAGTATACTAAACTAAATCCCGATCACTCCTGAGTGTCGGGGCCAAAGGTAGCCGTCCCGTCTCCGGGTCCATAATACGTAGGGCATGTGTCCTCAGCGCAAGTGTCTGTAATATTTCAACAGGTCCAGTCAGGACATGAACGAGCACAATCTCATCTAGAAAATCCAAGTAAATGACAAAGAACTATAAAGCAGTTATAGACAGTTGTATTGATGAACATGGCAGTTTATATTCAGGTGATGGTAAAGAAAGACAGATAAAGTGCAAGGGAAGTAAGTAACTAAAAAAGAGAAGAATCATGGCAATAAAGACTGTAAAAATAGAACTAGCTGAACCAGGGTAATATGATATAAGTCTAGACAGTAAATGTATACGAGTGTAACTCCAATGTAAGTCCAGTACGAGACGAATCTAATACAAGATGAATCCAGTAAGCGACGATCCAGTCATAGTGATCAATAATTCCAGGGTGAGTCCAGCCTATACTCTAGCAGTGTATTTTAAAATACCGAGATCGACATGTAAACGGCTATAGGTAATCCGACACATCACACACCTGGCCAGGTGTGAGATGGCTATCATTTCAGTTTGATTCCAGCATGGGGTGATTCCAGAATTGGGGTATGTCTACATGTCTTACTCTAGTATTTCCCCTTCCAGCAAGTGAATCCAGAATTTCGACACAATGGTTCAAGATGAGTCCAGCCAAAATATGATGATACTAGTAAATGATTCCAGAATGATTCCAGTATTAGAGGCCAGACAATAAATGTGTGTCGTATACATGAATCCAGAAATATTCATACGTGTTGTAACAGAGAATCGCATACAACTAACTAGAACTGAAGTACAGTAATTGACAAGTAAATGAGAAAACTATCAGAGGATGTACTCGCCTGATACTCTGAAAAGAGTAGTGTAATATCAGATGTCTGCAACAGAATCACAATGTCCTAAACAGAAAAATATAGGTTATAATGTGTTTAAAAAAGACAAATGAAGTTTATGGTACAATCTACGTGATTTTTAGGCCAATCTAGGTCAAAGTCAACTCTAAGTCAAACCTGGTCAACTGTCTGGGTCAAACTAGGTCCAAATCAAACTTGGTCAACCCTGGGTCAACCCAACTCAACTAAGTCAATCCTAGTCCATTCAAGTCTCACTAGGCCTAACCAAGCCTAGGCTAACAACCAAGCACACTCACAAGTCACAGAGAACACACATACCATATCTAGAAGTATATATTCATCCAATATATGCATATATGAAGCAACTACCTTCCATTCATATATAGATATATAGGTACATAGATACATACTTAGGTACATACCCACATAGTCATATGGATAGGTTTATACATAGATGCATATCTATATACATATATATATATATATATATATATAGATACATTGAGAGGTGCATACTTACATACATACATAAAATCATCATCTTCTATCTACATGTATCACATTGTATCATGCATATATTAGTATCCTAGGATATACATTAGGCAACATTCACATAGAGTGTACATGTCTACTCATATCTACACATGCCCATATTAGTTTAGATCACTAGGCATATCACACATGGTATGGGTTCATACATTACATGGCATTCCTATGAGTGTGAAAGTGTATAGTAGTGTGTGTCAATTTGGGTTTCAGTTTTGTGTGTGTAGTGGCATAAAGAAAACAGTGTTGTGTGTAAAAACTAGGAAACAGGGTTGTGTGTGCAGGAATAAAAATGATGTGTGTATGCAATCTGAACTAACATGTGTGTGTTTAATCTAACATATGTGTGTGAGAGTGTACATGTGACAGGGAACAGGTTATGTGTGTGTGATAGTGTCAATTGAAAGGGGTGAAGTGGTCTCAGGCTTGTGTGTGTGTGTGAACATGTAAAGGACTACATTCCAGGTTTCAACAGTTTTCAGATTTCAAAAATTACCCAACAGTTAACACATCTCAGTTAACTGAGCCTGAAATCTCAGTTCAACCCACTCAACATCAGGAGGGGGTTTGGGCAAGGGTCTGTGTGTGTGTACATATTGAGGGGTGTCAAGGTGAGTGAATCTCAGGCTTTAATAACCAATAATGTGTGTGTAAATCAAGTGACAGTCTAGGGGGGAGGTTATTTCCTGTGTTCTCAGGATTTGATAGGAAATAAGTGTCAAGACAGTTTCATGAATCAACCAATTTCAAATCCATATCGTTTCCAATACACACACAACCCCACAACCAAAACCTATTAGAGCCTCAATGCATATCCTTCCCAGGTTACATATTCAATCTCACATTAACTCAAATCTGGAAAACAGTGTAATCTATTGCAAAACTCAACACAACACATCCCAACTTGATAGTTCACATTTAACCAACAGTGTGTTTGCATTATGTAAATACATGTGACAGGAATTCTCATAGGCGTGTGTGTGTGTGTGTATAGGAACTAACTGTGTGTGACAGTTCATATCAATTGCCAATTACCTAAACACCATCCAATTCGAAAACCCAAACCATGATAACATCGACCAAATCATGAGCCAGCCTATAGTAATCTAATACACATATGTATAGGAATTTAAACATGGCAAATTGACATTCAAATCAGTTTTTAGAAAGAACTAAAATCCTTATTTAAAGTTCAATGACATTCAAACAATCAGTGAACATTGTTCAGTCTAACAGTGTGTTGTTAACTGTCAATCCCTACTCGAAAATCCCATAACCTTGTGCAAAACCAATCTCAACTTGCAAATCCAACCTAGCAAGAACTATTACACATGTAGTGGCAGTTTAAAAACATCACAAATCGGTTTAACAATGAAATCAATTTAGGATTTAAACCTTACAGTCTAGTATCAGAAAAAAATGGGAAATGATAAATTGAATTCAAAATGCAATAAAATACATACTAAATAGGTTAGGTTTGAGTCGTACACGTGTCCAGAGTCTACACGAGTCCCCACGTGTCTTCACGACTGGACACGGTGTGTCCAAGTCATGAAACACGTACAGACACATTGCGTGCACAGACTGCATCGTGCTGCGATGCAGTCGACTCGTGGACACGACTTGTGTCACTTCGTGCCATGTGGACGTGTTCCTAGGTTCGCCAAGGATAGGGGAACATGTCTAGGTGTCTGCCCCGTGTCAACGTGTCCCTGTGTCGTGGTTAAACGTGCGTATCAGCGTGCGTTTTTACGTGCAGGCAGTGTCATTGTAAAATCCGTGTGAGCTCGATAACTTCGAGAATACTCCACCAACTCACCCCAAATTTTGGGAGAGTGGTGACAGAGGTTGCCCCCTCGTGTCTACCAAAAATCGTGTCACGAGGGCATGTCTACGTACCTAGTCATACGTATTTTGGGACTGGAGCGTTACATGTTTTTGTGGTGGCCATGCAGGTTTACAATGAATTATTTGGTTACTTTACCGTACCAAGCAAGCATGTATATAGGATTAGAATCTAGGATCTCATCCATATACTTGACAACCTTCCTCGATTCCATTTTTAAAATCTTGCTTGACTCCTTAATTTGCATCTTGCTTGGTCCCTTCTATCGTAATTTTTATCTTCCTTCGTGCTTGATAGAGATTAGGAAGGTGACGTATACTAGGTAAGACATGTCCTATTGTCCCATCACACTACAATATTAACCCTTGTAAGTTGGGTAGATCACGACCTAATATTCCATTGCCCTTATGACCCACTAAAGAGGATATTAATAGGTTTACCTAGACCATACAGTTTAGAGATCCATAACCCATTTTGTCGACCAAAAACTTAGACACGAAGACAGTAGGACAACTATAGGGACACAAACACTTGACAAGACCTAGGAGCTTGAACTATTCACACTTTCTGCATCTTAGCACGCACTCATAAATTTTAACTATCTTGACTAATACTGCTAATATAGCCTAGTTTTGCAAACTCATCCTTTTATCGAGCTTGATCAAGGACAATATTTTACTTGAGGCCTCCACTAACATATTATCTAATCAGAACCGGTACATTATGGTCTGATCAACCTAATGCACTTGGTTCGCTCTTCGTATGATTATTTTACGTGGATTGAGATATTTTAAACTTGCCCTCTATGATCTCACTCGCAACGGCCTTGACAACTTCCTTTTGAACTATCCAATCGCCTTTGAACCCCGTGTTTGTATTCGACCTTATCTTCCTTGACTCTTTATTATTCTTTCTTTCACCCATTTAGAAAGACAAAACGCTCGTACTGGATAGACACCGAATATCTCTTATAGTTGCCCTATCACCTATGGCCCGGACAGTTGTATATACACGAGTGTAAGCTAACCATCGACCAACCCATGTAACTATATCTTCGTCTTGAACTACTCGTCCGATCCATTGACCCCATATCTAATATCATAACCTTCTAAACTTGAGAATGATCAAATCGTTCCTTTAATCGTACGCTCAACATAGACGACTAGCATACAATTTTCCCTCAAGGAACCATCCTAAGTCTCTACATTATTTTCTCTTAATCTACTTAATTCCTTATTATTCATCATTTCGTGTTTTATCTTGAACCTTAACCATTTATTTTTCCATTAATTAGCAACCATCATTTAATTACCAAACTATAACCGTGATTTTATTTTCCTAGTTATCTAAATCACGGTTTTCTAAAATTACCCATTTTCGTGGTACATCACCTACTACTACGATGCCTTGATTGTGTTTTTCTTATCGAGAAATCCTTCTACCTCTCCACCCTACCTACCATAGTTATTTCTTGAGGAAGAAATTCTTGTAAGTTGGGTAACATGTAAACCCCCTAAATTTTTACTATAATTTTTTTAAAAAATATTTATTTTGGTATTGTTTTATTTTTGGTATTTGTACGTCGAGTGCGAATACGTATATGCGAGACAAATTTTTATATATAAAAAGTTTGTTTAATAGATTTTCTCCATAGAGAAAATAAGTGTACTTTTTAAAATAGTATAAGGTAAATATTGTTACTTAAAGTTACAAAATGCATCACGATTTCCAAAACTTTATTTTAATAAGGAGCTATTTTATTTGTAAAAATATAAGTGATAATTTAGAAATTATATTTTATAAATGATATGTTCTATCGCATGTGAAGTACACGAAGTTAAATTCATGTATATTTTCGAAAACTAATTATAATTATTTATTTAATTGTGAAAATGTATTTCAAATATTTAAATATATATTGTGATTTTTGAAATTATTTATGATTATCTATTTTAATGATATTTTGGAATTATGGATTTAGTGTTAAATTAGTTATGGTAATTAAAATTAAGATTTGATTTATTAGTTTTTTTTTCTTTAAATGATTTTAACTTATAGATAAGATTTATATAGATTTGATTTGGATTAGGATTGATTGAATTGGTTTTTAAATTTGATTTAAAATTAAATGGTGATATCTAAAGGGGATTTAATTTTCCTACTCCTTATCTAATTAGGAGTCTCCACCTCCTATATAAGGAGAGGCTCCTTGTTCTTTTCCCATAAACTTCATAAGCCAATAATTCTACCACCGTGTCCGTGCATCGTGTCGGTTTCTAATTCATTCCCGTGTCAGCCATGAAAGCCTCGGGTCCGACCCCGAGTTTCTTTCCAATATTTTATTATCATTATATTTATATATTCCAAATTATCATGTCCGACACTCCCGGACAATCCCAAATCCTACTCCTAAACTCTAACATAACCCTATCCCTAGCCCCTGATCCGTCCGCCACCGTGCCGCGGCATCTCCACCATGCCGAATTCCCGTCGAGCAACCCAGCCACCTAGCCACCGATACCAACACCAGAAACTGACCCCGACAAACCATCTACCGCTCCCTGACTCTGGCCAGCCACCACTGGCCGATTACTACCAAGAAACCCATCACTACCCATCGTCGTCGGAACAAACCCCAAACCCCTGTAGACCGGCTACTGCCGTACACCGAACACCTGAGCCCACTTACACCACCACCATCACCGTCACCATCGCCAGCCAGCACCATCATCATTAACACGACCAAAATCGGCCCCGACCACCCACAGAGCCCTACCACCGCCAACACCCCGGTAACCACCCAAAACCTCCAAAAACCTACCAACACTATCATACCATAAACAAGAGCTCAACTCACCTACCTCCGCCATAGGCGGATCCTCTGCCGTGGTCGAGCCGGTGACCGGGTCTTCTTTTCGCTCCCGCCCCTCTTCCGACGACCGGAGCCCCCTCGTCCAGCGGCCAACGCCCACCTCCTATTCTAATTTGTGCCGCCGGAGCGGCAAGCTCTGCAATGGCAGCCTCTTCTGCTCCCCGGCACAGCTGTTGCGACTGGTGAGACCGTCGTCCTGTCGTCATAACCGCCGCCGAGTCCCGCGCTCGCAGCCGCCCTCTTTATTCTCTTCTCCTCGCTCCTCCTTCTTCCTCTCGTACACGGTCTCAGTCTATCTCTCCTTAATTTTTCTCTTTCTCTCTTTCTTCTTTTTTCTTTTCTTCGGCCACAAAGTCTTTTTCCCTCCTCCCCCTAAAAATGAGAACAGGGACACTCACAGTAGAATATGTTGTTCCTTCCCTGTTGATTTTTTTATATTTTATTTTGTTTATTTCTTGGTTTTTTGATCCACTTGTTGTTTTGTTGTTGGTTTTAAGAAAGAGCAGCAGTAAGCTGCTATTAGATATTTTGTAGAAGATTACTTTCTATTATTATTATTATTATTACTGCTGTTGTTAGATATTTTGTTAGCAAGATTACTTTTTATATTATCATTATTAGTATTATTAAAATTATAATTATTTTTTTGTTTGGTTTTTCCTGTCCTATTTTCATATTATTATTATTATTATTATTATTATTATTATTATTATTATTATTATTATTATTGTTAAAAACAATTTATTTGCTACTACTATTATTTTTAGAAATGTTTATGAACATATTATTTTCTAACTGTTTTCGAAGATAGTTTTCACCAAAAAAATTACTTTAAAAAATTAGGCTTTTGTCTTAAACTGGTTTTCTAGATTTATAAATATTTATCAATAATTATTTTAACTAATAAAATAAATAAAGTTTTCTACCTATTAATCCTATTTTTACAAACTTAGGATTTTGGCCTAAAATGATTTTATTTATCAAGTAAGTATCTATCTAAAAAATATTTTAACTACTAGCATATATTTTTCAAGTATTATAAAATATTTTCTACAGTAGATATATATTTATTTATACCAATTCCTTCGATTATCATCTTGTTTGTGACTAAGCCCCTATATTTCTAATCCCATGCCGATTCTGGACCTCCTTATGTCACCCTAACTAATCTGATCATTCTAGACCCGATAGAACTGTTTGTGCCATCATTAGAGACCGTCTTGCGTAGTTGTAACACCGAAGTCAGACCCTATGCCAACATAATCATTGTACCACAACAGACGTCACACCAGGCAATATACCTTGCCATTTCGCAGACAAGATGATAATCGAAGGAATTGGTATAAAGACCGTCTTGCGTAGTTGTAACACCGAAGTCAGACTCTATGCCAACATAATCATCGCACCACACCAGGCGTCACACCAGGCAAGATATCTTGCCATTTGCTGTCTATTTTCTTTAGCTCATATTTCATGCATTTATTTATTATTTCTTTTTCTACAAAATAAATTATGCTATATTTTCATAATTAGATACATTATACTGTGTAGTTCTATTTTCTATTACCTATTATTTTTATACACATTAAAATTAAATGTAAGAGACCACCCTTTTGTTGTATTGCATTCATAGGCCTTGACATATTTGTACCACGAAGTCGCTTGTCGCATATAGAACTCGGACATGCATAGCTGGCTAGCTACCAGTACGTATAAGCCGTGCGATAGGACTAGCCGCTGATAGTATTCCATGATTAGTTTCACTTAGCGGCTATAGAAGGTTATGTGTTGTGAAGACAACATATAGGCATGGGGTAGGGAGAACTTTTCCTTAGCTTATGGACTATTATACACTTTACCTTTGTGACCGTACACTCCATCAGAGATGCGAGTTGACGACCCATTTATTTTATTGCTGGCCATTGACATTCGAGGAACGGTTATGCTTTAGGCTTCTGGTGCCCTAAAGGGGACTATGACGATCCCATTTTAGCCAAAGAGCCCATGCGTTGGAGGGTTGTTCTTAAAGTGCATTCACTTAGCATGGTTAGGCTACCTTATCCGTTAGGTATAGGTAATTTTGGTTTGGGTACTTATATCTGAACGCGGCTTGGAACAGTAACTTGTCGCGGACTAGTTTGCTATACCTTGTCCTTGTTTGATTATAGGTGTGGTTCACTGCTTCGATGAGAAGATACTGAACCTTGTTGTGGTCCGAATACTATATCAGATTTATAGGATAGAAAGATACTTTATCGCGGATTAGGGTGCCATCTCTTGTCCTTATTTGGTTGGAGAATGGTACACTAATTCAAAGGTGGAGTGTTGGACCATGTTATGATCCGGTTGACTTACTATTGAGCAGTTTATATTTAGTTTTATGGCATAATATTATGTATCTTGTTATGTCCCTCTGATGACCTGGTGATCTCTGCAGATGTGTATTCTCTTGACTATCTGCAGGTATTCTAGCCAAGGTCGTGATCTTCTATATTCCTTCGAAGATGACATGCTTATGGATCATCATTTGCTACTTTCGACAAATTCTTTCTTTGTATTATATTCTTCTTATTTAAAATAGTTGGTAGTGGATTTGTCGCCCAACATCTTGTACAATGACAATTCATAATTGATTTATGATATCTTTTAATCTTTTATTCTGTCGATGAGATTAGTTGTCATGGTTTTACTGTATTTTATAGCTTACATATATTTACTATACGGCTGGCATATATACGTACCTAGTCCTACGTATTTTGGGATTGGGGCATTACAGAAAGAAGGTATTGATTATGGGGAAACTTTTTCACCAGTAGCCATGCTTAAGTCTATCCGTATTTTTTATCTATTGCAGCTCATCTCGATTATGAGATTTTACAAATGGATGTCAAGACAGCTTTCCTTAATATAAGTCTTGAGGAAAACATATATATGGAACAACCAGACGGGTTCATTAAAAAGGGCCAAGAGCATCTTGTTTGTAAGCTCAAGAAGTCCATTTATGGACTTAATTAAGCTTCCAGATCTTGGAACACTCATTTAGAACGGGTGATAAAATCCTATGGATTTGATCAATGTCTGGATGAATCCTGCGTATAAAAAAAGTATGATGGAAACGTGGTGGTATTCCTAGTATTTTATATGGATGACATCCTGCTCATTAGAAATAATGTGAAGGTGTTATCTAACGTAAAGGTATATCTATCCAAACAGTTTGATATGAAGGATTTGGGAGAAGCAGGTCACATCCTTGGGAACAAAGTTCTACGAGATCGTAAGAAAAAGATGTTAGGCTTATCTCAAGTTACCTATATCGATAATGTACTGACTCGTTTTAACATGCAGAATTCCAAGAAAGATTTCTTACCTTTTAGACATGGAATAACTCTATCAAAGGAATAGTGTCCGAGTGTTGGCCCAATGATTACATCGTGTTTTTGAATGTGGCTAATCAACTAAGTTTAAAATAATGATGTCACTAATATTCATATACTCACTATCATGTTGCTACTTAAACTTAGCATTGTCCTAATTGTCCTATATCATATTGCTATGCTTGTATCGTACTATAACATTTTTTACTGGCCTAACATGTATTTGTAGACATGCAGTAAGCATGATCAAACCAGGACATAGGCAATGAAGAATTAATGATGAACCAAAGACAGCATCATACAAAAAGATTTCTCTGAACCGCCTAGCGACCTATTCGGGGCCTCGCATCGGGGGTTCCGCTGCCCAGTCAGGGGACGGGGGTCGAGGGGGCAGCGCCCCTCGTCGGAGGTTCGGAGACGAAGCCCCCGAAAGGTATTCAGATTTCCAGATCTGTTTATCTTTGGACGACTGTTGTCAAAGAAAAAGGCATCTTCAGGTCTGCTCAAATATTAAGAAAAGTCGTCATCAAAGGGCTCTTGGTTTTCCTATTTGTTCCAAGTCTGTAATCTTTAATTTATTGAGTCTAGAAGAATGTGTACGTTAAGTCACACTGTGTCATCTCAACCCCTAGACATATCTCTCCAAGCTCTACCATACAAACAGACCAATTCCTGAACCAAGCCCAAGCTCCACCAAGCCAAAATAAGGCCCAAAGGCCCAAAGGCCATTCTACCACCTAGGAGACAATGTTTGGGCCGAACTCTGCCCCCACATAGAGTTCGGGTCGAACTCTGCCCCCATACAGAGTTCGGACTGAACTCTGTCCCCTGATTTTCAGGAACTAATTTTTAGGGCCTGCTTGGTACAAGCTGTCCAACGTTCAAAAATTTGAATTCTTGGGACAGAATTTGGACCGAACTCTACCTCGCCAGAGTAGTATAAATAGAGCTTGAATTCTCTCATTTCAGATTATCTCTTGCCTTCAAATATTCAAGCTTTCTAAGCTCTACTACTCCAAGCCCCATTCTTCCGTATCTCCTAAGCCACAACTCTCATTAGCCCAAGGTGCTCAGTGCGATATCAGCTAGAAGTTGTGTGCAAGAGTGAAAGAAAAGTCACTTGGACAATTCCAAGTTTTGCCAGCTGTGAATCTGTAAGAAGTTGGCGTGCTCTTCTGAGTAAAGACACGTGGTTGTACACTATTTCACAAATACTAGATTTTAATCTTGAGCTAGAGTTCTCAGGTCTGGACTAGTCCTCCACGAGGAAAACCAGGTTAAAACTGCTGTGTCTGCGAATGCTCTTTTGATCTTTATTTACTTCCGCATTTCTCTCTGATTTATTTACTATCTTGATAGTTGTTTTGTGGAGGTGATATAGAGTTAATTTTTATTTGGTGATTATCGACACAAACTCTATTCACCCTCCTCTAGAGTTGCCTGTACGTTATTTCAAATAGTATCAGAGCAAGGACTCTACTGTTAGGCTTAACATCCTTAGAGTAGATCCTTGTTAATTTTTCTAAGGCATTGTATTCCTCCTCCTCCGATAAAGAGGGTTTTACTTCTAGTAGCATGGACAATCATGTTTTTTTTAAATACAAGAAATGCTCTAAGTGGAAAGCCATGGCTAGCCAATCCTTAAAGATTGTTAAGGCTTCTCATTCTACAAATGAAGAACTTTCAGAAAAAATTATTCATTTAGAAGAATCTAATAAGGCTTTGAGAAATGAAAACAATGGCTTATTATCTAGACTTGATTCTCAAAACTCATCTTGTATTTCTTTAAAGAGTTTGAATGAGAATTTAATTTTGAAAATCAAATCTCTTTCCTCATCAATAGAAGATCTTAAGAAGCAAGCACATGAGCTAAATCATTTGCATGAT
Organism: Iris pallida; assembly: GCA_029216955.1. NCBI lineage: Eukaryota > Viridiplantae > Streptophyta > Magnoliopsida > Asparagales > Iridaceae > Iris > Iris pallida. The sequence continues at coordinate 19,329,611 of JANAVB010010791.1, read as the reverse complement.
TCTTCTATTGACTCTTTAAAGAAACAAAATGATAATTTTATTTCTAGAATTGCCTTATTTGAAAAAGAGAATTATGCTTTAAATGCTAAATTTGATTCTATTACTTGTTTGCATAATGATTTACTATTAGAACATGATATTCTTAAGACCAAATCCATGCATGCTCACTCTAGAGATATTCATCATTTTAGTATATCATATGTTCATAATCATGCTCATTCTGATACATGTGCACACACTAGTATTAGGTGCTTCTATTGCTCTTGCATTAGACACATGAGTGTAACTTGTCCTATTCATAGGAGTTCTTCTACCAATGCTAGAGTAAATAGTATATGGGTCCCTAAATCTAACAAATGTGGATCCAAGTTTATTTGGATACCAAAGTCTTCGCCTAATGTTGTAGGTGGAGCTTCTTGTATCAGGACATAACACCGAGAAAACGTGTTGGTGGTTGCAAAGCTCAAAGGTCATCTTCCAAGCAATTGCACCAACACAAGTATGGCCACCAGAACCATTTTGGTAACATGCTAAACGATTCTCTTTAAATGGTTTATATTTGTAGAATCTAGCATGTTTCTCTTGATGTCTTGCTACTAGCTCACATTGATATCCTTTAGTTGCTTAAAATATATCCTATTACGAAAGGGTCCTTCTGTCATACAGGTGTAAATAGCCTTAAGCCTAGCATGTTTCACTTGATAAGTATATACTTATACTTCTTTTTAATCTTGTGCTTGCATAATATATTCATTATTGATTCTCATATTTTATTCTGATTAAACATCTTATGAATCAATTATGTCTTTGCCAAATAAAGCTTATTTATACGTGTTTTTAAATTTGTGATTATTTTTCAAACATTCATTAAGGATACATGGCTGTATTCATTAAATCTCCATTTACATGTAGATCATGTATTTCTTTATATATCTTTTTGTATAAATAAATTTATGTGGACATATGAGTTAAGCTCAAGTTTTATATTATTTTGAAGAGTATCTATTCATACTTGTGCTTACTTCATACTTTAGCTATTGATTCCTTGACCAAATTTGTGCATCTCTTCTTGAATCTTTTCATGTATGCCTATTTGTGATATATATATATATATATATATATATATATATATATATATTAATGAGTCCAACTGTTGATATTTATTTATTCAATACCTTTAAATTGGAATGTTGAGAGAAAATGTTTATTAGTGTCTTGTTCATGACTTTTATGGAAGTTCTTTTAAGGATTGCATAGTTTTGTGCTTTACCAGACTTGTTAAAATTACCGTACTTATTTTGAGTATGTATCTTTTATATATTTATCTCCATAAGTGCATTATGAAAATGTTTGCTTTGAAAATATTCTTAGCAAATTTTGATGATAATTCTTTCATTATTATTTGGGTATTTACCTTTCCTATACTTAGGGATTTTGGATTTTGATATTGTTTGATGATACTGCATATATTCCTTTAAATCTAAGTTCTTCAAAATAAAAAATATTTTGGGAACAAGCCAAAAGGGTCCTTCAGTCATACAGGTGTAAATAGCCTGAAGCGACACGGTATACTAGTCTTCGGACTACCACTAGCTGGGAACCGGCCCCTACAGCTAACCCAAAGTGATCAATACTTTATAGACTTAAGATTTATTGAGATCTACTTGTAACCATTATCTAGTTCTGGATCCACCCCTAAGTTCCAGAATACATCATCATATCTAGCCCTATATTTTGAGCTATAAAATTTTTATTATTATTGCCCAATGATGTTTTTGTAGTACATAAGAATACATGTAATTGATATATCATACTTCTCATATCTTTAGCTACTATGGATTGAGCTTTTGCGTTGAGATTTTCTATTTCCAGAGAATACACTTTCATAATGGTTATAATTTTGCATTCTCTAGATCAATCTATTATTTTGTTATCTTGGATTAATCTCAATACTTGGCAAAGAGAATTGTTCTATTGTGTTTTCATGAACATCTCTTTTGTCCTTTACTTGATGAGAGTCTAATTCATTTACTTGCTATCTTATACTCTTATCCTTGCTCAGCAAAGAGTATATAAATCATTTTGATCATTCCAAATGTATTACCTTTATTGTGAACTCTATGCTCAAGCATGTATTTTTAGTGTTAGTGACTTAAGATTTAATGAGCACATTTATCATGTTAATGGCCTACCTCATTAATCTTAATTAGTTATGTAGATTGCTTATTTGCGATGTATTATTAGGCTATAATTTTTGTTCACTTTCACTCATCTAGCTATCTTCTTGAATTTCAATCTATATGTGATATACTAGTTTACAAAAACAAGATTTATGAATTTTCTTGATGAGATTTGTATTCTATTTTAGATACATATGTTTGGTCTCTAAAATTAGTTTGACAATTTTTTTATTTAATCCTGTTTCCATTGAGGTTTGTGATTCATCACTTTAACTTCCTTCTATACTAGTCATCGATAAGCATCTCTTAAATTTCTCTCATATTTTGAGTCATAATTTTATCATATTATCATTTCTTTGGAATAAATTTGCAATCATTTAAATAATATTGACTCTTTTCTATATTTTTCATTGGTTTGTTTATATGGTTTTTAGATGAGATTTATGACGAATCATAATTATTTATTGGTTTACTTTATGAATCATCTTAATGATTGAGTAGTCCTATATTATCTAATTATGTGGTTATCAAGTTAATTTATTACTCTACTTTTACTACTCATAGATTATCACATATGCTCTTTGCTATTTGAACTTCATTGGTTTCTCATTTAGTGTTAGCAAGGTTGGATTATTATCCGTTGATGGGTACATATGTGTTAAAACACACATAGTCCATGCAAAACAATAAATTGGTTGATCATTTCTTAATTAGATAATCATGGACATGATCTTTGAGTTTTATTCTTTGTATTTTTGAGCTATATTTTGACTTTCACCATGATTGATTTAATTGACTTTATTTCTTTTCATAATGATCTTCTTCTCAAAAGGTAACATGCATTGATATATCATATATAAATATAAGATTCTTCTATATAGGTTAGTGTCATGACCCGCACCCTAGAGTAAGGGCACGAGACGTGGGTACGTCCAGCCTACGCCGCAGTGTCGGCGGTAGAACGTTGTCCTAGGTCTCATGCATCTAACAGTATAAGGCTAAGTAGTTTATACTCCCCGAATGGGGGTGACATAGCAGAATGTAAACTCAATCACATCTAAGGTAGAGCATAATGGAAGATAGATAAAACATGAAATCCAAAAGAGATACAGCAGATAGAAGTCTAAGTGTCTAAGATACACAAACCCAGAAATACATCTCAAAGCTCAAATACAGTAATCCATACAATAAATACTACTCAAGACAACTGAAATAACTATCTATACGACCTCTACTGTGTCTCCTCTAGGCTAGCAGGCAACCTCCAGGCTATCTGTAAAATTTATCAACAGGTCCAGTCAATACATCTCAACAGTTCATAGCAGGTTAGAAAATATGATCATGCAGTAAAGTAAGATACAGGTACTGAAGAAAATACAGTATATAAACAGAGAGAGAGAACTGTAATAGAAATATCTTCTATACAATAGAGAACTAACAGTGGCTAGTGAGTCAGAGTACAATATAGACATGTAAATGGCATAGGAGATTCTGATGCTACACTACGGAAAGATTCTGATGCTACACTACTTGGATAATATTCACATGTCTACTTCTACTCCCCCGTACCCCCAATCAATACACAAGGATCCAGCCAGGTTATGTTATGATTCCATGCAATGGCCCACAAGGGGTGATACATGGATGCCCATAAATGGGTGATTCTAGGAATGTCCATAAATGAGAGATTCAAGGAGACTCTGTGATCATGAAAGTACATGTCACAAGTGATCAATGAACCAAGAAGCATAGTGATACACAATATAAGTGAAACGCACAGAACATGTAATACCCGATGCTCCTGAAGGATAACATCTCAAGAAAGGATCCATATAATACCAATTCGTGTGACCAACGTGACAGTATCAAGTAAAGTAATTTAAAACAGAAAAATAATTCTAAGCAGGATATGAAATGATCAGAGAATGTACTCGCCTGGTATCCTGAATGTTCGAAGAGAATATACTGTCCGAGGAGTGGTGTCTGTCTCCTATAGAATAGTACAAGTCACAACAAGTCTAAAATAAGAAAATAAACTGCTACAATGCATCTACATGAAGTTTGGGGTCAATCTAGTCTAAAGTCAACCTTTGGTCAACTCTTGTCAACTAGACTAGTCAAACTAGGTCAACTAGGTCAAACCTAAACCAAACAAGTCTATACTAGTCTAACTAGTCTATTCTAGGCCTAATCAAGACTAAACAAGTCTAACTAAACTCTCACTAGACAAACAGACACACCATAGGCTAAGAGCCCTAGGCTATAGGCTATATCATGCCTAAGCCAAACCACAAACAGATATACACAAAACAATATATATATCTAATATATTGTAGTACACTCATAACATATAGGCTACCTATATGTACATCCCACATATATATATATATATATATATATATATATATATATATATATATATATATATATATTTTATATATATATATATATATATATATATATATATATATATATATATATAAATATATATATATAAAATATATATATATATATATATATATATATATATATGCATCACTATTCACATATTCATATACATAGATATATATAGGAAAGCTATATATATAGGCACATACATATATATATATATAGAGAAAGAGAGGTAAAAGAGTAAGTGAGTATGTGTGTGTTTGGCATGTGTGTGAATGGATATGTGTTAATGTTCTAAAATTTAGTGATAGGTAGGTGTATGTGACATGGGATACATGATGTCAAAGGGTGTATGAATGCATGTGTGTAAAAGGTTATAGGTTAACTCAGTTTATAGAAATACATACATACATACTTACCTTGTATACATGCATACATACATATCATGTATATTATATTTACATGATACATACATGTATACTTGTATTATATTATACCTACATTCATGCATATTAGATACTTGTATTTATATTAACATATTACAAACATTTATTTTATTCATGCATATATGCATTACCTACATGTTTTATACATATGCATACATTGTATATTCATATCATTTCATACATTAACATAGAGACATACAAACATGCACACATCATATATTTTATACCTTGTATTACCTTACATATCATGTTATATATTATCATTCATTCCTTTCATATATTACATTATCTTTAAGTTGAATACATCATATATGGATACAATACATTATCTTGCATGCTTGCATTCATATATTACATTCTATATTACCTATATACATGTATTTCCTCCTTTCATTCATGCTTGCATCATATACTCTATATTACCATACATGTTATCATTATATATTGCATTACAATATTTATACATTATGCATTCATATCTATCATTACATATATATCTTGCATTTATATCTAGCATTCATTATATACTTTCATGCATACATTGTATATCATTCTTTCATTCATGCATTGCTTATATGCATTATATTAATTGTATTCCTACATGCTTGCATTCAACCATAGATATACATTAATGTAAAGAGAATATATATCATATATATATATTATTTCATTCATCTAACATATCATGCATTACATACTCTATATTTATTTAATATCCATACTACATAGGCTCATAGGTTACACAAAATGCATATATCGTATAGTCACTATTCTACTTAAAACCAATACTGTACCAATTGGACATTCACTAAATTCTAGGATTAAAGTATGTCGTAGCCCTTTGTGTTAGCTTTCCGAAACTTTAAACGGATCGCATTTTCGTGTCCGGAAGCTCCCGAAATCGCAAAAATACCGAAACATATTTGTTTTTCGTACAGCTGACACTAAAATAATTCTACAGAAAGTTACAGAAAGAATTTGGATTATTAAAATATATATTTGGAAAGCTAACTTCGATACGGTTCTTTTAAAAAAATAGGAGATAAATCGGAGTTCTAAGCTAAAAGTTATGACATTTCTAAGTTGCTTTGGTTAATAAAAACGTGGATGAAAATTATGACGGATTTGACAAAAGAACACATATAGGCCAAGATACTTGGATACAAGCATAGGTATCCAAATAAAACTCATTCTAACCATCCTAACTAAGATAAATCCACTCTCTAACCATTATAAAACTGAATTTAAATATCTATTTAAACTATTGTCATACATACATACACATGGGGTGTCCTAATTTGGGATCTATCAAGTAGGACACAAGACACATATCTAAAATCCTCAAGAGAGCTCCAAATGGCCTCAAATTTGAATCTAAATGGGACACATGCATGAGGATGGATCCTACGGATTCAAAACTAATTTATATGTAAAGGAAATCGATTTAGAGGATGGGTTTTACCTATTAGGAGTAGAATCCCAATGAAATCCTTTAGGACACGGCTCCGATACGAAGATCCCTCAAAGTGGACACTCCTCCTTGCACTCCTCTTCCAGTCCTTGGTAGCACCCTTCCCTTGGAGAATGGGAATGATTGAGGGAAGGTTTGGTGAAGGAATGATTTGATTTGGAGATCAAATCAATGGAAAGACTCTCTAAAATTGGGGAAGAACAAAAGGAAAATAAAAGAGGCAAGATTATAATGAATGAAATGAATCATTCTCTCCTAAAGGTGGCTGCCATAAAGAGTCCATTAGGGCTAATGGAAAATGTCCTAATTGTCCCTCTCTAGTCTCATATGGTTAAGTTTAGACTAGGTTCAAGTTTGGGGTCAAAATGATCTAGTTTTGAGTCTCTAACTTAACCATTCTAACATGATAAAAATTAGTTTAATTAACTAACTTAATGTTGGGTCTTGTGAGCCATGCTTAACTTAATATTGGATCCCATCTAGAGTTCAAGCTACCCGGGTCACAATACAAGTCGGAACGAGACGCAACTCAAATCCGACTAAACAAATCCAATAAAAATAATATTAAAAATATAAAATTTTCTCAAAATATTAAAATATAAAAAATGACCAAAATTATATTACATTAATTTAAATATTATTAAAATAATATAAAATTCACCAATTAATTTAAATCCTAAATAATTCAAAAGTCACAAAATGACCAAAATACCCTTAGCCTAAAAAGTTGTAAATAGTCATTCTAATCACATGGTTAGGTCTCCATGGTCATGGTTAGTCTCTAAGCTTAGCAAAACTAGGGATTAACTAGTTAACCATCAAAATCACAATTCAACATTTTAAATAGTTTTAAATCGATTAAAAAAATTACCAAAAATCACAACATGAGTTAAATCTTATTATCGATTAATCAAAATTATAAAATTTCAAAATTACCCTCATTTAGAAAACTGGGTGTTACAGTTAGTGTATGCCATCTTTTGATTACATGTGCTAAAATGAAATATTCTTTTAATTTATCATATTTAGTAGCTATTAAGTGGATATCTCTTCTTGACTAAAGATGACATTATTCGTTTTATGACGTTTTTATAGCCTTATATGCGTTGAGCAAGGGGGAAAAATCAATAGTTGATTTACCCCTAAATCTTGAAGTTATCATTTTTTTGCTATAAGTGCTTTGGAACTAGATACACATATTTTAAGGGGGAGCAAATAAATTGGTTCAATTCATTTATACCCTTTAATATGTCGTATACCTAGTTCATCATTGACCCATATTTTTATCATTATTTTAGTGATTGAGGTTATGATACTAATATTTTGTGAAAGGTTTATGAGAGTATATGCAATTATTTTTATCATATTATCTCTCTCTTTTATATGAGTCATCTCGTTAATATTAACTTTCATATCTTATCTTCACGACTACTGTGCTTTCTTTGATTTGGCTTTCCTTATATGCTTAATTGATTTGGCTTTCCTTGTTGAGGACTTACCAAAAATTTATGATTTTATCTATATTGGTAATAGTTTGAGGGGGAGCATTCAAGTCGACTGAATTTCTCTTTCTCAAACATTTTTCTCCTTTACCTTCATGTTTATCTAAAGGGTATTCATATAGCATGATAAGGTAATTGAGTTCAAATGCATAAATTTTGGATAAGCAAATAGATTTGCAAATAATGAGATCATTTTATATCAATTGCTCTATTTTACATTGATTATTCCTTTATTTTGTTCCACCATTTATCTGTGGACAATTGTGACTATCATAGTTTTATTGATCAATGTTTCAAGTTTATTTATTTCAATTGATATCAAGTTTATATATTTCAATATTTCAATTATCTAATCTCCATGGTTTTTGACTGAAACTTTTTTCTCAATTGGTATCTTTCTTCATTGATATCTATTATTTACAATTATCTAATCCCCATGGTTTTTGACTGAATTTTTTTTTTCTCTATTCCAAAACTAGTATTTCATATCATACTATATTTCTGGATGTCGTTCTTGGATTTCATGTTGGTAAACTATCTATTGATTATTTTTAAATTCTTTTAGTTTTACCATCTATTTGTGTTTTGACAAGCTATTTTCGATTTGGCACTCTACATTTGGTATGTAGTTTCTATACTTGCCTTTACACACTTCTTCCATTGTTCTTTATTTAGTATATCTTGATCATGGTTGTCTATGCCTTCCTCCTTTACTTCTGCTTGAGTTCGTTTTATCTCTTATTACGGGGGAGCTTATTTTTTGATCATGTTAAAGGGGAAGAAATAAGTTTAAGCTAGCACACAATATATGTTTATTAGTGATACATGCATCTATCGTATCTGTCTTAAACTTAACCGATTTGCCATAATCAAAAATGGGGAGATTGTTGGCCCAATGATTACATCGTGTTTTTGAATATGGCTAATCAACTAAGTTGAACATAATGATGTCACTAATATTCATATACTCACTATCATGTTGCTACTTAAACTTAACATTGTCCTAATTGTCCTATATCATATTGTTATGCTTGTATCGTACTGTAACATATTTTGTTGGCCTAACATGTATTTGAAGACATGCAGTAAGCATGATCAAACATGATCAAACCAGGACATAGGCAATGAAGAATTAATGATGGACCAAAGATGGCATCATACAAAAAGATTTTTCTGAACCGCCTAGCGATCTATCCGGGGCCTCGCATCGGGGGTTCCGCTGCCCGGTCAGCGGATAGGGGTCGAGGGGGCAGCGCCCCCAGTCTGGGGTTCGGGGACGAAGCCCCCGAAAGGTATTCAGATTTTCAGATCTGTTTATCTTTGGACGACTGCTGTCAAGGAAAAAAGACATCTTCAAGTCTACTCAAATATCAGAAGAAAGTCGTCATCAAAGGGCTCTTGGTTTTCCTATTTATTCCAAGTCAGTAATCTTCAATTTATTGAGTCTATGAGAATGTGTACGTTGAGTCGTACTGTGTCATCTCAACCCCTAGACATATCTCTCCAAGCTCTACCATACAAACAGACCAATTCCTGAACCAAGTCCAAGCTCCACCAAGCCAAAACAAAGCCCAAATGCCATTCTGCCACCTAGGAGGCAGAGTTCCGGCCGAACTCTTTCCTTACACAGAGTTCGGGCTGAACTCTATCCCCTAATTTTTAGGAACTAATTTTTAGGGCCTGCTTGGTACAAGCTGTCTAACTTTCAAAATTTGAATTATTGGGGCAGAATTTGGGCCGAACTCTGCCTCCCAAGAGTAGTATAAATAGAGCTTGAATTCTCTCATTTCAGATTATCGCTAGCCTTCAAATATTCAAGCTTTCTAAGCTTTACTACTCCAAGCCTCATTCTTCCATATCTTCTTAGCCCAAGGTGCTCAGTACGATATCAGCTAAAAGTTGTGTACAAGAGTGAAAGAAAAGTCACTTGGACAATTCCAAGTTTTGCCACCTGTGAATCAGAAAGAAGTTGGCGTGCTCTTCTGAGTAAAGGCATGTAGTTGTACACGATTTCACAAATAGTAGATTTCAATCCTGAGCTAGAGTTCTCAGGCTTGGACTAGTCCTCCACGAGGAAAACCAGGTTAAAACTATTGTGTCTGTGAATGCTCTTCTGATCTTTATTTACTTCCGTATTTCTCTCTGATTTATTTACTATTTTGATAGTTATTTTATGGAGGTGATATAGGGTTAATTTTTATTTTGTGATTATCGAGACAAACTCTATTTACCCTGTAACACCCAGTTTTCTGAAATTAGGGTATTTTTGAAAATTTATTATTTTTATTACTTATTAATGGTATTTTAGTCATGATATGATTTTTGGTGATTATTAGTGTAATTAAAACCATTTCCTAAGTCATGACTTATGACTTTGTGACTTACTAGCAAAACCTTAGTGTAAACCCTAGTTATTCCTTAAACTAGGAGTTGCCATGACCATGTGAGCCTAGCCATAGGCTTAGAACATCAAATTAGTGTTTTTAGCCAAAAAGGGTACTTTGGTAATTTTCTAGGATTTATTTGGAATTATTTGTATTTATGTGTTTTTATTATTGTTTAATTATTGTTAAGTGTCATGAGAGCCCTAACCAAGTTTAGCCTAATCTAGAGATTAGTTACTAACCTAGAATACTAAGGGGATAGATATTACATTGGTTAAAGTAGGGAAAATATCTTGATATTTACCTTAGTAGATATTTTCCACAAAACCCTCAAAGTATCCATGCTTTTGGCACCAAAGTCCTTCCCTTAGCTTGGAAGAAACCCAAGGACACCCCCCCTTGCCATGGCCGGCCAAGGGCACCCCCCTAGTCCTACACCTTCCTATATAATCCCCTCAAATTCATTCATGATCAATTTGCATGAATTAAAACCTAGAAAAATTCTTTTTTCATCAAACCTTGATAACTTGATCATTTTGATCCAAATCACCTCTAGTTTCTTGCATTGGACTCCCCTACACTAGAGGATACTAGTTAGGGCCTGCTATCAAGGAATTGTGCAGCTTTGGGCATCACCAAGAGAAGAGGACACCCCCTCCCTACTTTGGTATTTTCTGGAGTTTTCACTAAATAGGTAAATGCCCTCAAACCTAGTTAATACTCTGTTTTTTCTTCATAAATGCATGCATATAGGTCTACCCTAACTGTGGGTCAAGTTTGGTGAAATTTAGGGTTGGTTTGGTGTCCGTATCGGACACGTATCCTAGGCTATTAAACCTTGTTTGATGAAATGCCTGTGTGAATAAAATGTTTTTAATTTCAAAAACTAATTGAAAGGAAAATTAGGTCTTGTATTGTAGATCAGGAATCCTGAGGACCGAGTCAAAGATTTGGTGTCCTCGTGTCCAAAACGGACACGCACATACATGTGCAGACACGGTGGCAGTGCCCTGCTGCCACGCGTGTAGTGCTCACTGCACAGGCCGTTAGAAATCACCAAATTTGGTGTGGGACTCGGGGCAGTGACTGACAAGTCACTCCCCAAGTTTCAAGACTCCTAGTGTCGTATCGGACACGAAATTTGGCACGCACTGATTTTGAACTGTACTGTGCGCACGAATTTTTCCCTACTGATACGCACTTTGCGCGTGGACACGCGACTTCGTGGACACGACTCAGGCACCTAGACACCTACCCTGACACCCCACCTAGCTACTGACACGAACACGACACTTTTGGTTGGACACACGAGTCCCTAGACTAGTCGACACGCGTGCACGACGCTGTGTACGTATGTGTGTGTCTGTGTTTACTCGATTGGGTTTTTGTGAGTCGTGGACACGTCAAATTGTGTCGTGGTGTCGTGTCAGACACCTAGGACACTAGAGGACACTAGGGGCTAGTATTACCAACCCTTGGGTTCGAGCCTTAGCTCGGTTAGGTGTGTGTTTTTGGGTTTACCCAATTTTCCTGTGCACAGTCCATTTTCCAGAGTTTGGGATATTTTCCCAGTTTTCAGAAATGAATTTTGATTTGATTTTTGTTATGTTTTATACATGTATTTGTATATTTCAGTGTTGTATACATATGTATATGTATATATGTGTGTGTAGGTGGGATTTGAGTGCATGTACATGTGTATATATGTAGTTATGTATATATATATTGTGGATACATTGTGACTTGTATTGCTCTGATTAGGAGCCATACACCTCTCCTCAGACAGTATAGCCTCTTCAGACATTCAGTTATCAGACGAGTACATTCTCTGACCGTTTCATACTTGCCAGGATTTATATTCTTGCTCTAGATTACTTTACTTGATGCTGACACGATTGTTATCACGGATTGGTACTATATGGATCTTTTCATGAGATGTTATCTCCCTCGGGAGCATCAGATACAGCATGTTTGTTCTTTTCACGAATCATCATGTATCTCTATGCTTTCATAGATTCACGAATCGCTTGTGACTCATGTACTCTCATGTTCACAGAGCCTCTCATGAATCTCCCATTTATGGGCTTATCACGAATCTTAACATAACTTGAACGGATCCTTGTGTATTGATTGGGGATGGGGGTATGGAAATAGTCATGTGGATATTATCCCAGTAGCTGTAGTCATGAATCACTCCTAGCTGTAGTCATGAATCTCCTATGCCATTCACATGTCTATATTTTACTCTGACTCACTAGTCACTGCTAGTTCTCTATTATAGTAGATATTTCATTACAGTTATCTCTTTTACTACATGTATCTTTCTTCAGCGTTTTCTGTATTTTACTCTATTGCATGCTTTATATTTCCTATCATACTATGCACTGCGTGAGATGTATTGTGCTCGTTCCTGTCCTGACTGGACCTGTTGAAAATATTACAGAGGATGAGGATGAGGCCCTGGTGTCTACCTATTATGGAGCAGGACTAGATGATACTTATGTTGTGGACCCTCAGCAGGAACCACCTGCAGCTGAGGATGTTGTCCCAGTAGTCTAGGCTAGTTTAGCTAGACAGTCTTTTCTATATTATCTTTTGTCTCACATTCTGAGTTGTATTTTGAGATGTTGAGATGTATAGACTCTTAGACTTATATTGTATTTTGGGTTGACATTCTGGATGTTATGTTATCCTAGACACTTAGACTTATTTCATCTATGCTACTGTTCTCTTTGAGTTACTGTCTATCTATCTATCTTTCATTCTTCTATCCTAGATGTGATTGAGATGTATATTTGTTATGTCACCTCCATTCGGAGAGTATATACTGTACAGGTACCTTTATATTGTTAGATGATTGACCTAGGACAGCGTTCTACCGCCGACACTACGGCGTAGGCTGGACGTACCCACTTCTCGTGCCCTTACTCTAGGGTGCGGGTCGTGACACGTTTTTAGTGGTGGCCCATGCAGGTACTGTTTATGTAGTGGTATTCAAACTAGAGTATCACTACAGCCTGTGATAGGATTTGAGGAATAGGCTTAGAGAGAGTGGATACTCAATCACAATTAGGAAATTTCTATGGATTTGAATCTACTGACTTTTGTTCAAATCTGTATAATCTATTTCATATTGTCCTTCTTGATACTATCATCCTTGTACCGTTATTGACTTCCTTGTTGATCTGTCTTCAGGATGGTGGAGACACGATCACAGCGACTCGGTCCAGGTGACACCACTGAGAGGTCTGCCACCTCTCGTCCAGTTCACCAGGACCCGGGGACCACAGCTCCCCTTACTCCAGCTCATGTGGGAGCTTCAGCCACATTTGGGGGTGCACCTCTACTTATTCGGGGGACCATCCCAGCTACCCCAGACATGCCTCCCCCGCAGTTTCGTCAGCCACAGTTTCAGCAGCACCAGCAGCAGTTCCAGCCGCCGATGCCATCTGGATTAGTGGATGCTGCACAGATGTTTTCATACTTCCAGCATTTCCTAGAGACGCAGCAGGCCCAGCAGCAGCGTCATACGACGAAGTTTACCAGGGGCATAGATGAGGTCCATCAGCTGGCTAGAGCGACGGTGGAGAGGTTGGCTGTCCAGCCACAGGGAGGATTGGGATAGCCGCGACAGCAGAGGATTCCGGGCATTCAGGACTTCAAGAAGATGAACCCCAGGGACTTCTTGGGGACAGAGGGGATTCTTTATGCTGATGACTGGATTGAGCACATTGAGGAGATTTTCCGACTGGCGGAGATACCAGCCGGACTACAGATAGAGGCAGCAGCCAGCCAGATGCGGGATCTTGCCCGTACCTGGTACCAGACGGACCCGAGAGTAGGCACTCCAGGGCAGACATGGGGAGCTTTCAAGGAGCTCTTCAAGGGGAAGTTTTTCCCGGATCAGGCAGTCGGTGCTTTGGAGACCCAGTTCGAGAACCTGGTTCAGGGGAACCAGACTGTAGAGGAGTATTCCGGTGAGTTTTGCCGGTTTGAGCAGATTTGTAGAGGGCCTTAGCGAGACAGCGAAGGCGAAGAGGTTCAGGAAGGGCTTGGTCAAGGAAGTCAAGTCCTTGACCAAGAGTGACAGGAATGCCACTTTTGAGGAGATTCTGGCAGGAGCAATGACAGCTGAGGATGATCTTGAGCTGAAGCTCAAGAGGGGCCGTGATACACAGGGAGCAGGCAGCAGTGGAGGTCAGGCCAAGAGGCCTCACTATCAGCATCAGCAGAGGCAGCCACAGCAGTATCAGCAGCCGAGGCAGCAGCAGCAGGCCCCGAGACAGCAGACTACTAGTTGTCCCTACTGTAAGAAGCCAGGATATGGATGGGGAGAGTGCAGAAAGAGGTTGGGCTGGTGCCTACTATGTGGGGCAGCGGACCACCAGCTGAGGGAGTGTTCCCAGTACATAGGCAGAGTAGCACAGGGAGCAGCACCAGGAGCAGGAGCCAAGGCTCCGGTAGGACAGCAGCAGAGGGGACCGTTACAGCCACAGCAGCAGAGATTTATGCAGTTTCAGCAATAGGCTGGAAGAGGTCAGCAGGGGCGAGCCTACGCCATGACAGTTGAGGATGCTCAGGCAGTTGGCGATGTGCTTGCAGGTTCTGTTCTTCTAAATTCCATTCCACCTTGTTTTATTATATCTATCTTGAAATCTAATTCCATCTGCTCCTACCTGTTCTTTATTAGTGATAAGTTTGACCTGGTAGTTCTTTTTGATTTTGTCGATTGTTTGTTTGTTTCTTCATCTCTTACTTAGGAGTAGGAGTAGGAGTAGCTTTAGCTATTAATATAATTTTTTTGAGTAACTTCTTTTGTCAATAATTTTTCCCTTAAATGAATTAATTTATGTGTTATGCCTTTTGACTTAGAATTGATAGAGTAGCTCTGACCATAGAATGGTAACCCTTTTAGCCCTGTGATTTATTGTTTCCTTATCTTCCCAGTCTATACCTATGACCAGGACTGTCCCACTTAACCTGCCCCTTATAATACTATTCATCACGATTTTAGGTTCAATTTAGGCCATAGACCTTTCCCACTCTAAATTATGATCATCGTAGGCACATTACCGTGACTTTTAAATTAGAAGCACAAGACTCGTTGTTTTCTCAAAACTAATTTCACATACATGACCTAGACATGACACTCTACACCCATGACCTTGGTGTCCCACTCAGGCATACCATCGTGTGTTTCATTTGCTTAGTACGATTTTCCTGACCCGAGGCTCCATCCTGATTTACCCCATGGAGTTACTTTTGATTTCGATTTGGATTAAGGACACCTTATGACCTAAAACTGCCAACCAATTTTTGGACATGACCCAATATAGGTCTACTACCCATATTTTGCTTGTTGACCTTGTATGTTGCTAGGTAGTAGCTTCGACCCTGATTGTTGGAGGTTTGACCTAGGAGGATTACGACCATCTAAATTTTGAGGACGAAATTATTTTAAGGAGGGTAGACTTGTAACACCCAGTTTTCTGAAATTAGGGTATTTTTAAAAAATTATTATTTTTATTATTTATTAATGGTATTTTAGTCACGATATGATTTTTGGTGATTATTAGTGTAATTAAAACCATTTCCTAAGTCATGACTTATGACTTTGTGACTTACTAGCAAAACCTTAGTGTAAACCCTAGTTATTCCTTAAACTAGGAGTTGCCATGACCATGTGAGCCTAGCCATAGGCTTAGAACATCAAATTAGTGTTTTTAGCCAAAAAGGGTATTTTGGTAATTTTCTAGGATTTATTTGGAATTATTTGTATTTATGTGTTTTTATTATTGTTTAATTATTGTTAAGTGTCATGAGAGCCCTAACCAAGTTTAGCCTAATCTAGAGATTAGTTACTAACCTAGAATACTAAGGGGATAGATATTTACATTGGTTAAAGTAGGAAAAATATCTTGATATTTAACTTAGTAGATATTTTCCACAAAACCCTCAAAGTATCCATGCTTTTGGCACCAAAGTCCTTCCCTTAGCTTGGAAGAAACCCAAGGACACCCCCCCTTGCCATGGCCGGCCAAGGGCACCCCCCTAGCCCTACACCTTCCTATATAATCCCCTCAAATTCATTCATGATCAATTTGCATGAATTAAAACCTAGAAAAATTCCTTTTTCATCAAACCTTGATAACTTGATCATTTTTTATCCAAATCACCTCTAGTTTCTTGCATTGGACTCCCCTACACTAGAGGATACTAGTTAGGGCCTGCTATCAAGGAATTGTGGAGCTTTGGGCATCACCAAGAGAAGAGGACACCCCCCTACTTTGGTATTTTCTTGAGTTTTCACTAAATAGGTAAATGCCCTCAAACCTAGTTAATACTCTGTTTTTTCTTCATAAATACATGCATATAGGTCTACCCTAACTGTGGGTCAAGTTTGGTGAAATTTAGGGTTGGTTTGGTTTCCGTATCGGACACGTATCCTAGGCTATTAAACCTTGTTTGATGAAATGCCTGTGTGAATAAAATGTTTTTAATTTCAAAAACTAATTGAAAGGAAAATTAGGTCTTGTATTGTAGATCAGGAATCCTGAGGACTGAGTCGAAGATTTGGTGTCCTCGTGTCCAAAACGGACACGCACATACACGTGCAGACACGGTGGCAGTGCCCTGCTGCCACGCGTGTAGTGCTCACTGCACAGGCCGTTAGAAATCACCAAATTTGGTGTGGGACTCGGGGCAGTGACTGACAAGTCACTCCCCAAGTTTTAAGACTCCTACTGTCGTGTCGAACACGAAATTTGGCACGTACTGATTTTGAACTGTACTATGCGCACGAATTTTTCCCTACTGATACGCACTTCGCGCGTGGACACGCGACTTCGTGGACACGACTCAGGCACCTAGACACCTACCCTGACACCCCACCTAGCTACTGACACGAACACGACACTTTTGGTTGGACACACGAGTCCCTAGACTAGTCGACACGCGTGCACGACGCTGTGTACGTATGTGTGTGTCTGTGTTTACCCGATTGGGTTTTTGTGAGTCGTGGACACGTCAAATTGTGTCGTGGTGTCGTGTCAGGCACCTAGGACACTAGAGGACACTAGGGGCTAGTATTACCAACCCTTGGGTTCGAGCCTTAGCTCGGTTAGGTGTGTGTTTTTTGGGTTTACCCAATTTTCCTGTGCACAGTCCATTTTCCAGAGTTTGTGATATTTTCCCAGTTTTCAGAAATGAATTTTGATTTGATTTTTGTTATGTTTTATACATGTATTTGTATATTTCAGTGTTGTATACATATGTATATGTATATATGTGTGTGTAGGTGGGATTTGAGTGCATGTACATGTGTATATATGTAGTTATTTATATATATATATATATATATATATATATATATATATATATATATATATATATATATATATATATATATATATATATATGTGTGTGTGTGTGTGTACTGTAGGGGTGTGTGTGTGTGATTTTTGTGTTTCCAGAAATCTGGAATACCCCCTCTTTCCTGTGTCAGTCCAGTATTCCCCCTCTCTCTCACTGATCTCTTTCTCATTCTCTCTCTCACCCTAATTCCCCCTCTTTCCTATGACACATAGCCTATAGGCCTAAGTAGTATATTGTATATATATATCTATGTAAGTCATATATATATATATATATATATATATATATATATATATATATATATATATATATATATATATATATATATATATATATATATATATATTGTATAAGGTAGATACCTATATGGTATTAGCCTATGGAACCTAGTTACTAGCCTATGGCCTATGGCCAATGAGTTAGGATAGACCATTAGGCCTACTAGACCTAGGTTGACCAAAATGTTGACCATTGTTGACCAAAGTCAACCATGGGTCAAACTTGACCAAATTGACATGGAATTGACTTGGATAGTTTTAAAAGGACTATTTGACTAAGTTTGATTAAACCCTAACTAATTGATTTATGTTGACCCTGGGTTATATAGATAGCCCTATGTAGATTAAGATATGTATGGGGTTAAGTGGAATACTTAAGAGTTGTGTCATGATTTGTGTTAGCCTTAGAGATTGACTAGAAGTTGACCATTAGTCAAGATTGACCTAATTACCTTGTTGACTAGTCCTTGTTTGACCAAACCTTAGTTAGTCTAAGTTTGACCTAGACTTGACCTAGATTGATCATGTTGACTAGTATTTGACTAGTCTGACCACTGTTGACCAAAACCCTAGATAACTTGACTAGTTTGACTAGAATGTTGACCAAGAGTTGACTTTAACCTAGATTTAACTAACCTTGACTTGTTTGACCTTGTTTGACTTTATTTGACTTAGTTTGATTTACTATGACCTAGTATGACTTCCTGTGACCTAGTTTGACTATTAGAGTTGACCAAGAGTTGACTTTTGACCAGATTGACCTAGAATCATGTAGTATGCATTGTATACTTTATTTTTACCATTGTGGATACATTGTGACTTGTATTGCTCTGATTAGGAGCCATACACCTCTCCTCAGACAGTATAGCCTCTTCAGACATTCAGTTATCAGGCGAGTACATTCTCTGACCGTTTCATACTTGCCAGGATTTATATTCTTGCTCTAGATTACTTTACTTGATGCTGACACGATTGTTATCATGGATTGGTACTATATGGATCTTTTCATGAGATGTTATCCCCCTCGGGAGCATCAGATACAGCATGTTTGTGCTTTTTACGAATCATCATGTATCTCTATGCTTTCATAGATTCACGAATCGCTTGTGACTCATGTACTCTCATGTTCACAGAGCCTCTCATGAATCTCCCATTTATGGGCTTATCACGAATCTTAACATAACTTGAACGGATCCTTGTGTATTGATTGGGGATGGGGGAGTGGAAATAGTCATGTGGATATTACCCCAGTAGCTGTAGTCATGAATCACTCCTAGCTGTAGTCATGAATCTCCAATGCCATTCACATGTCTATATTTTACTCTGACTCACTAGTCACTGCTAGTTCTCTATTATAGTAGATATTTCATTACAGTTATCTCTTTTACTACATGTATCTTCCTTCAGCATTTCCTATATTTTACTCTATTGCATACTTTATATTTCCTATCATACTATGCACTGTGTGAGATGTATTGTGCTCGTTCCTGTCCTGACTGGACCTGTTGAAAATATTACAGAGGATGAGGATGAGGCCCTGGTGTCTACCTATTATGGAGCAGGACTAGATGATACTTATGTTGTGGACCCTCAGCAGGATCCACCTGCAGCTGAGGATGTTGCCCCAGTAGTCTAGGCTAGTTTAGCTAGACAGTCTTTTCTATATTATCTTTTGTCTCACATTCTGAGTTGTATTTTGAGATGTTGAGATGTATAGACTCTTAGACTTATATTGTATTTTGGGTTGACATTCTGGATGTTATGTTATCCTAGACAATTGGACTTATTTCATCTATGCTACTATTCTCTTTGAGTTACTGTCTATCTGTCTATCTTTCATTCTTCTATCCTAGATGTGATTGAGATGTATATTTGTTATGTCACCTCCATTCGAAGAGTATATAATGTACAGGTACCTTTATATTGTTAGATGATTGACCTAGGACAGCGTTCTACCGCCGACACTGCGGCGTAGGCTGGACGTACCCACTTCTCGTGCCCTTACTCTAGGGTGCGGGTCGTGACATACCCCCCTCTAGAGTTGCCTACACGTTATTTCAGACACCTAAAGATATAGAGAATATGAAAGCGGTTTATTATGCTTCGGCTTAGGAAGCTTAATGTATGCAATTCTATGTACGAGACCAGATATCTGCTTTGTCATTGGCATGGTTAGCAGATATCAGTCTAACCCAGGACAAGATCATTGGATTGCAGTAAAGCAGATTCTGAAGTACCTAAAAAGGAATAAAGATTATATGCTAGTTTACCAGGCAGATAGTTTACTGCCCTTGGGGTATACAGACTCAAATTTTCAGTCAGATAGGGCTTCCAAAAAATCTACCTCAGTTTATGTATTTACCTTGGAAGGTGGAACCATAGTATGTAGGAGCATCAAGTAAAAGTGTATTGCTGATTCCACCATTGAAGCTGAGTATATGGCAGCCTCTAAGGCAGCCAAAGAAACGGTTTGGCTCAGAAACTTTCTGTTGAACTTGGATGTGGTACCTAGTTTGCCTAAGACTATTATACTTTATTATGATAATAGTGGTGCAGTTACAAACTCGAAGGAACCACGAGCCCATAAGACAGGTAAACACATTGAGTGCAAGTACCACCTGATACGAGATATCGTAAAAAGAGGAGATGTGGTTGTACCCAAGATAGCATCAGTAGACAACCTAGTTGTTCCCTTTACAAAGAGCTTACCGGCTAAGGCTTTTAATAGTCATGTTTAGGGAATGAGAGTCAGATGCATAACCACATAGCTTTAAGTATAATGGGAGAATATTTGTACCAGTATACTAAAAAGCAATGATTTGAGTATAAGTGGGAGATTGTCAGGGTTACATATACTAAAAACATCACTTTTGTATTAACTATATTCTCCTAATATTTTTGAGTGAGAATCATATAGACAAATGTTTGCATTTTATTTTGTTATATGTCAATACGTGTGTCTGATATACTACATTGTAGATAATATGGTGTGTGGTATCACACAGAAGATCATATTATCAGTTTCTTATAAAAATATAATTTGTTCACAACCTAGATGGATTTGGATAAACCATTGGTAAAGTTGTAGTATAATCTGGTATTAGTCTATCTTGACTATAGGTTTACACTAGTGCACTTTGTGTGTATTGAACATGACCACTTTAGGTTATTCTCTTTGTACCGACTATATAAGTGAACAAATACCTCTGTTATTATGGATGCTTGTGCTCTTAATCCGGATATAATAACAGATGTATTTATGTAGTATGCATTACTTTGACTCATAAAAGAGTGAGACTCATTATGAGTCAATAACCTCAATGAATTGGGTAATAATATTATGTGTATGATGGGATATTGATTATAAAAGGAATCCTTGTCCTGATGTACCGGATTGATGATGTCCCCTTAAGGAGCTATAAAGATTGTTATGTAAACCCTTCAGGTAGATTGTATCCGACATGACAAATAAAGTTGAGTGGTACTACTTAAGGTCAAAAGATGTTGATCAATATAGTTGTCAGTAACTTATTTTGATCGACGAAAATTCGATATCTTAACATGGGGAAAAGAACGAGCATATAATAAGAAGGAGCCTATAAATGTAATTTGGGATTATGAAGGTAGTGCAACAATAGCTCTTTAGTGGACCGAACTATTGTTAACGGGCCTAGGTTGTGTGTTCGGGCTGAACACAGGATACATAGATCTATTAGGAGACCTAACCCTAATTTCTTCTCACGGTTCCTGCTGTAGCCTATATATACCCTCTATTCTATGGCATGAATAAGAAATCAGAAGAAGGAACAACTTTCTCTAAATTCACTCTTTGCGTAAGGAGAGAAAGAGAGGTCAGCCAAGGAGAAAAAATATTGGAAGATCGTCGCCCACACGACGTCCAATCCGAGGAAGTAACACGAAAGAAGATCTTGAGATCGTTGATCGATCAAGATTGTTGGATACTGTCATCAACTCCTCGCTGCTTCAGGTATAATTCATAAAAACCTTAATTTTGCCGTTGAAGGGTTAGATCACGCTTTAAACCTGTTCATGCTTTATAAATCAATATACATACCAATTTGTCATCCTGGAAGTTACTCCGTTGAAGGATTCACATTGATACATGCAAAGATTAACTCTACAGTCATGAGCATGGTTGATGAATCGTCATGCCACATGGTTTTGTGGTGAAACATGGATGGGGAATCACCATGCGACTTGGTCGCATGGCCATGGTTATGTCGCATAGATCAATGCGCGGTCCTGGGGATCCCAGTTCTATTAGTTAGTTCTAGGGAACGCAAAGTGTTCGCATGGTTAGCTCGGACAAGATGATCGTGCAATGATGATAAGTTGTCGGGCTGCATCGATTCGGCAAAATGATAGGCAAAATAGCTTAAATTGAGTGGGATTTGTCCCTTCTCCTCTATTCTTTTATGCCCTAATAAAATGTACAATATCATGCCCGTGTCTTCACTTAATTCCATGTGTATGGCTCGGATAAGATAGAAATCGAATTGGGTGTTAAACACTAAGATAGAACTTTGAACAATTGAAGCGTACGTGTAGTAAGTGCATGATTCGGGTTAGGACGTTGAAGTATTAATCGAAGCATGCATAGAGTGCAAGAATTGAAGAACATTGAACGTAGAACATCTAAAGACTATCTCATGGCGTGCATCAAATGCACGACCATAGAATATTGAACACTAAGTCTTAGAACATCGAATAATTGTGTCGAGGCATGATTTGTTTTATGGTTTAAAATATAACAAAAAACTATTATTCATTTGACTTAATAACTCTCTATTACTTTGGGTTAGCTGTAGGGGCCGGATCCCAGCTAGCGGTAATCCGAAGACTAGTAACCGTGTCGCTTTAGGCTATTTACACATGTATGACAGAAGGACCCTTTCGACTTGTACCCAAAATAACTTTGAGTTATAAACATCATTGAATAAAGTCTAATTATTTTCCTTAACATAAAGCATTATATTTTCGAAATTCAAGAATACCTAACTGGTGACGTATATAATTGAACCAGTCTTCAACCAATGGTTTTGTGAATATATCTGCCAGCTGATAATTTGTGTCAATAAATTCTAAACATATATCCCCGTGTTGTTGGTGATCACGTAAAAAGTGATAAAGTATTTCAATTTGTTTAGTGCGTGAGTAACGTACAGGATTCTTAGTCAAATTTATAGTGCTAGTGTAGTATAGATTATAGTTTCTAGAGTTTGCTTCATTCATAAAATTTGTGCACAACAACGACATGCAGCGGTATACTCGGCTTCAGTCGTTGACAATGCAACAAAATTTTGTTTCTTGCTAAACCAAGAGACTAGAGCTTTTCCTAGGAAATGACACGTACCGTTGGTACTTTTACGGTCGACTTTAATTACATCCAGCAAAATCAGCATCAGAATATCTAATCAGATCAAATGATGTAGTTTTGGGATACCATAAGCCGACCGTAGAGGTACCATTAAGGTATCGAAAGATACGCTTAACTGCGCATACGTGTGATTCCTTAGGGTTAGCTAGATATCTTGTACATATCTAAATACTAAACATAATATCTGGTCGACTAGCAGTTAAATGTAATAAACTACCAATCATACCTTGATACTTACGTTGGTCGACTAGTTTGCCACTTTCATCAAGATCAAGTTTAGTTGATGTAGCCACAGGAGTCCCGATCAATAGGCTTTGCATTGTCGAAGTCAAACTTCTTCAACAAGTCCTTCGTGTACTTAACTTGTTTAATGAATATTTTGTTTGATTTTTAGTCCGAGGAAGAAGTTCAGCTCTCACATCATACTCATTTCAAACTCACTCTGCATACACTTAGCAAATTCTTGACATAGATGTTCGTTAGTAAAACCAAATATAATGTCATCCACATAAATTTGCACAAGTAAAATGTCATCATTTGAAGATCTAATAAACAAAGTAGTATCACTCTCCCTTTGTAAAACCATTTTCAAGTAGAAAGAAACTTAGGCCATCATACCAAGCGCGAGGGGCTTCTTTGAGTCCATAAAGTGCCTTACGTAACTTGAAAACATGTTCTGGAAATTAAAAATCTTCAAAATCCGTGGATTGTTTCACAAAAACTTTTTTTTTATAAAACTATTTTTAAAAATACACTTTTCGTGTCCATTCGAAAAAGTTTAAAATCATAAAAATATACAAATGCACAAAGCATACAAATGGATTCTATTCTAGCAACAGGAGCATAAGTCTTATCATAATAAATTCCTTCTTTTTAATAATAACCTTGAGCCACTAGACGTACTTTGTTACGTAGAACTTGTCCATCATCACTTAGTTTATTTCGGAATACCCATTTGGTACCAATTACAGATTGACCAATAGGTTTAGGAACAACTTCCCCAACTTGGTTTCTTTCGAACTGGTTTAGTTCCTCTTGCATGGCATAAATCCAAAATTCATCTAAAAATGGATCTTAGGTTCTACTTAAGAATGAATGCAACATTAGCAGTTATATCACTAGTAGAAGAACATGTAACTACTTCCTTTGAGACATCACCTATGATAAGAGACTCTGGATGGTCTGGTATGAATTTTATCTTCTTAGGTAGACTCTTCAGATAGTCTTTGTCGACAGTAGTATCTTCAGGTGCTTTAGAAGTGTTTTTTGCGTCTTCATCATCGTTATCACTTACTATTTGACTGTTGAGCTCTTCAAAAGAAACGTTAATCGATTTTTCAACAATCATAGATCTTTTATTGAAAACTATATATCCCTTACTATTGGCAGCATAACCAAGGAATATTCATTCGTCTACCTTTGAAATAGAAAATATTTAAAATGTGATTAAACCATAATTCGTAAGGTGTCTTATTCGATATAGGTTGAATCGGAACCCAATTCAAAACATGATAAGCTGTACTTACTGCTTCAATCCAAAAATATTTTGGAAGATTGTGCTGGTTTACCACGACTCTAGCCATATCGCTTAGAGTTCTATTCTTCCGTTCCATAACACCATTCTGTTGGGGAGTTCTATGACATAAAAATTTATGAGAAAAATTATTTGTTTCGTAAAACTTTTTTAAATTAAAATTTACTAATTCGCCTCCATGATCACTTCAGATATGAGTAATCATGAAACCTTTTTCGTTTTGAACCTTTTTTTAGAAAATATCAAATTCAAAAAGTTTATCACTTTTGTTTGATAAAAAGAAAACCTATGTATATCTAGAAAAATCATCAACAATAGTAAAGGCATAGAGCTTATCACCAAGGATGGCTACTCTACTAGGTCCAAACAAATATATATGTATCAACTAC
Organism: Iris pallida; assembly: GCA_029216955.1. Classification (NCBI taxonomy): domain Eukaryota; kingdom Viridiplantae; phylum Streptophyta; class Magnoliopsida; order Asparagales; family Iridaceae; genus Iris; species Iris pallida. The sequence continues at coordinate 19,304,264 of JANAVB010010791.1, read as the reverse complement.
AAAGGTCTAGAACTACTTACAATATTGACAGATTTAAATGAGGATTTAGTTGCTTTGTTTTTCTCACAATCAGCACATACTATGTCTCTCTTGAATGATATCTCCATTAGTCCTTTTACCAATTTCTCCGTTGATAGCCTTGAAATGGTAGCATGTTTGCGTGTCCTAGTCTTATTTGCCATAACCAACTTTCATCCTGGTTGACTACTAGGCACTTACCTGTACTGTTAGTACTTTCTAAAAATAATACATAAATATTATCCTCCCTAGCCGATTCCTTCATAAATAGGATTACTAGTGGACATATCATATATACAATATTTGTCTTTAACAAAATTAATCCTATAACCATTGTCAGCAAGATGGTTAATACTTAGAAAGTTATGTTTTTATTCAGTTACAAGACAAACGTCTTTTTTACTAGATAAGAAAAAATACCAAAAGTACCATTACCGATTATATTACCTCTCAGATTATTACCGAATGAGACATGTCCTTCTCTTTTCATCGATAGCGTCGCGAATAGAGATGTGTCACCTGTCATGTGTCATAAACATCCGTATCGGGGATCTATTTACTTTTAGCATGAGAGGGTTGGTCCACCTACAAGACGAGTAGATGTGACCTTTTGTACCCATTTCTTTGAGGGTCCAGCATTGTTAGTTTTGGGTATCCATGTGTATTTATTCATTCCTACTTTCTAATTCTATAATATTGTGATATGTGTCCATGTTGACCACAATACGTATATATAATAATAGAGTGAGTGTCTTTTGTTTCAGTGTACACATGAGTCCTTTGTGTCTTTCATGGATACTTGTAAGTGAAAGCATGATTATGTGGAACACGTTGCTTGCGTGCTTTTTTGATCATGTCCTATTTGGTATATACTGTGTAGTAGGACAAAGCTTAGGCTGTGTAACATGAGCAACCTGTTTGCCTAATTTTATCTCTAACTTTTTAGAGATTGAACAAGTTGCTACATGTTTCTCAGTTATATCTTCCAGCTTTTGTCCAGTGTCGATTCGTAATCTCTTCTCAGAGTTATATAGAGTCGGTACGTTTTCGTAGTCCTTCTCTCTCTGATCAATCGTGCATTGAGCCTCATGAAGACTTAGCTTAATGTTAGCTATTTCTTCCGTGTTACCTGTGGTAGATGTCTCCTTTATTTTTGTAATAAGCTAGACAATCTAGCCACTTCGGCTGTGCATGCCTTTCTTTCTTTTCAAGATTGTTTGAACACATTTTTGTGTTCGTCAAGTAGGTCGCTAAAAGCATCGGACAATTCATTGAAAGTAAAATCATCATATAAATGATTGTTTGATACCTGATGTAACTCCTCTTTCCGATTTTTTTTTAATTTTATTTAAATATCATGATTAGAAATACTTTCTTTTGAAGACGTATTAACGTCATTTCCTATTATTTTGTGCTTCTAAAAAAATATTTAAACCTTTATGATTAGTTTTAAAAACATTTTCTTGAAATAAATTATTAAGCATTACAAATAGGTTGGATATTATTTTTGGCTTTCAACTAGTAGCTACGAAATATGGATTTGAAAATCATAAGTATTTTTGGAACCAATAAAATGATTTTTATCAAAGTATTTTAATTTAAGTTTTTAATTTATAAAAATATATTTAAATTATGGGATGATATTGTTATATTTAAAAATTACAATAATAACCGTTCATTTGAATTAAGATTTGATTTATACTAATATAATTTAAATTGTTTGGATAAGATTAAGTATTATTTTAAAGTTACTATGCTGATCACTTATTTGACTTGGATTTGAATTCATATGATTCAGACTATTTGATAATATTAAAAGGATGATTTAAATTAATGATTATTATCTACTAGTGGTTTTGATTAGATTGAGCAATCTAAATTATAATTTGACTTATTCTAATCTATGAGTTGTTGCTTTTAAATCTATTGCTATGTTATTTATATTTCTGAAATTATATTCTCAATTGTCGATAATATTAAATACTATTTTAAACTTCTTATTGTAATAGTTTATATTATGGCAATTACACTAATTTGTATGTGATTTAAATTAAATATGTGAAGATTTATCTATTAAGATTTATATTAATTGATAATATTGAGTATTATTTCAAAAATATTATTTTTAAGTATTACTTTAAAGTCTTATTGTTATCCAATATTAAATTGAAAGTGGCTAAATATATTTTAAATATTACTAATAATATCTAGTATTAATTTTTTTTATGGATTGATTTTGATTAATATAGAATTTATCGGATTAAGTTTTGGTTAATTCAGTTTTAAAATTTACTTAGTTGTAGAGTAATTAATAATGACTAATTATCATAATTCCTTTGTTTATCGTCAAAGCAATATTTCTAAGATATACGGTTATAATTTATAGATATAGGAATCAGCTCTCTATTTTATTCTTCTTCTTCCAAAAAGCCTATTTCCCATCTTTTTCTATTCTGCTACCAATATCATACAATTACCTATGTTCCTCCTCGTCTGAAAGACCACCCCATGCCATCTCCTCCTGACCGCTGTCAACCACCTGTCACTAGAACCATCATAACACACCGTACCACCCTGCCACTCCGACTTCTCCACCTGGCCACCACCCAAACCTCGCCAAATCGGTCGAGCCAACACACCGCCATCACCACAGAAAAATACAAATAAAAAATCCAAAACCACCACATAGCAACACCACAGTATTACCATAACCACAATGGCACCAACAACCGAAACCCAGATCCTCACCTCCACCGTCGTGTCGACCCCACTCCGCGAGCAGCGCCATCGACCGCGCACCGGTGAGCAACCGCCTGGACTAATGCCTGAGCGTCGCGCCTAGCCTGCCAGCGTCGATGCTTCTTTCTAGCGCCCGCCACCCCACGCTGGAGGACCTCAAGCGCCGCCGTGCGTCTAACCTCGACGTCGTGGTCGTCCCTGAGCTGAGCACTTCATCGAACACCCCTGCTACCAAGTCCTCTTCGATGATTCCAGCTTTTCGGAATGTCGATTGATCGGTGCTCCACCGCCCACCTTGAGTTCCCTCGTCCCCTCCCTCATCGATCAAGTCTCTGAGCCGCGCCCATCTCCATTCAGCCCGAGTCGGAGAGGCGCTCCGCCCGAGCCGGTGACCGCCTGACGCGGCACCGTTCCTCCGTGACAGCCCCGACGAGGAGCGACCCGCTCTTCCCCGCCTACGATCCTTTCGGAGCCGTCTTGCAAAAGCGCGCCCAGTGCAGCGCTGCACCTCCGACCGCCTTCCGACATCCGACCTAGGTGGTCTCTCCCTCTCCCCTTTCCTTTGATTTCTCTTCCCCTCTTTCTAGATAGAAAGCTTCTGACCCCTCTCTATTTCTAAACTTAAGAGAAGCAACATGTCACGTACAAAAGTTTGCGCCCCACCGAGACGGATTTGCATGACTTTGCACGGGCCAAGGTTATGCGGGAAGCTTCCAGAACATTCTAGAAGATGGCGGAAGGCTCTAGAAGATTGTGGATCTCTCCGGAAGGCCCAAGATCGTTCTAGGAGGTCCAAGAAGCTTCTGGAAGGCCCTTGAAGTTTTCTTTTATGTTGCTAGGGAATAAACCTGGAATATGCCATTCCAGTTATGGTAGAAAGTAATAATCCTTGGAATATTCCTTCCAGGACTTTCCTTGTATTACTCTATGAGCACTTATAAAAGGGGGGAGGCTTTCATTTGTTCCTCACCACCCAAAGTTGTAGCCTTTTCTAGTATAGTGAAGTTTTAATCTTCCACTCTCTCTCTCTCTTTTGCTCCACATTGTTCTCAATATAGCCTTAGCGATCTAGCTAAGCGGTTCGGGAAGGCTTGTACGACTCTTCGAGGAGGAAGATAGTGCACCGCACGGGACGAAGTGCTAGCAAAATACTAAGTCCGTGACAAGTGGTATCAGAGCGAAGGTCGGTTGGTGCCATGTCGACATCCGAGAACGTCCAGGAGGGACCCGCGTCGCCTAAGGAGGGGTACGCCAAGACGCACAAGAGGGGCAAGAGCAAGGAGTCTGCGGTGGAGCGTAGCCTTGTCGGTCTTGCCGAACGTGTCGAGGTCTTGGAGATGGGTTCGAGGGACATGGAGATGCGCATGGGCTCCGTGGAGCAAAGCAACACAAGACTAGAAGAGTACTTTGATGGGATGGAGAATGACGTCGCTTCGTCCATGGCAATCTTTCGGGAGCAATTCCAAGAGGTCCGATCCGCACTTGAGGAGGAGCTCAAGGGGCATCGCACGGAGATTGAGGACTTGCGTAAGAAGGTCCAAGGCTACGAGGAGCTGAAGATCGTGGTCGAGAGTTGCGGAGAACTCAAGACCAAAGTTGCCATCTTGGAGAAGGCCGTTGTGAACGGTGGACCTTCGAGTAGGGAGGCACCAAGGCGAAGGAAGATCTCTGAGCCAAAATCCTTCAGCGGGGTGCATGATGCTAAAGAAGTTGAGAACTTCTTGTGGAACGTGGAGCGATACTTTAAGGCGTTGCACATCAACGATGACGTCGAGAAGGTGGATATTGCTCCACTCTACTTCACAGACGATACGATGTTGTGGTGGCATCGAAGGTGCACGGAAGCCGAGATGGGTTTCTATTCGATAGAGACTTGGGATGATCTCAAGAAGGAGATCAAGTCCCAGTTCTATCCAGAGAATGTGGAGTTTGCAGCGAGGCGAAGCTTGCGACAACTGAAGCATACCGAGACGATCAAGGAGTACGTCACAGAGTTTACACGCATGATGCTCGCGATATCTAGCATAGGCGAGGAGGATCGTTTGTTCTACTTCCTCGATGGACTCAAACCTTGGGCGGCTTGAGAATTGCAACGACAAAGGGTGCAAGACTTGAACACCGCTGTGGCAGCAGCTGAGCGGCTCGTCGAGTACATGTGGGACGACAATGATGCCGAGGCCAAGCCAAAGTCCACCAAGGAGAATGGTGGGGAAGAGCAGGAGAGCTCTCCTAAGGAGGGTCCGTCCGAGCGAAAGAAGCACGAGAAGGCCCAACCCGAGCGAGCTGTTTCGTGCTACATATGCGGAGAGAAGCACTTTGCTCGGGATTGTCCGAGTAGGAACATGCGTGTAAATGTCGTCCAAAGCGAGGAGGTGGAGGACGAAGAGTGCGAAGTGGAAGCGCACATGGGAGCGTTGCTCTTACTCAACGTCGTGAAGACCAAATCTGCTGTGTCGAAGGCTCCGAACAGGGAGCTCATGTACGTTGATGCGAGGATCAATGGCATGAGCACACAGGCGTTGGTTGACATGGGCGCCACTCATAACTTCATCACAGGCGCGGAGGTCCGTCGCTTGGGTCTAGCCTTGGAGGAAGATTCGGGCATGATGAAGGCCGTCAATACGGAGGCACGCCCCGTGCAGGGGGTAATCAAGGGGGTCCGTATAGCGATGGGAAATTGGTCGGGTGTTGCCAATTTTACCGTTACGGCGCTGGATGACTTCAAGATGATATTGGGCATGGATTTTCTTATCGCGGCTAAGGCGATTCCGATGCCATATTTGGGAGTTGTCGGCTTCATGGAAGAAGGCTCATCGTGCATGGTGAAAGGTGTACGAGGTAAGTCTTCGAAGGGGAAAGCTATCTCCGCTGTTCAGCTCAAGAGAGGTGGCAAAAGGGAGACGGCATACCTAGCGGTGCTCGAAAAGAAGGAAGGCTTCGAGGAGAAAGGCCTTTCGTGCGAGGCCAAGGGTGTTGCAAAGGGGCGTCCCGAGGAACCACTTTCGCGGAGGGGGGTGGACCGTGCTACCAGGCTGAGCTCGAGGGCAGAGAAGCATGTCGCAAGCTGTGCGGAGGCAGAAGCGACGAGGCAGAGTAACTCGCGCAAGGAGTTGCTCAAGGCTCGTGAGAGACATTCGGGTCGACAGACTTGCAAGGGGGTTCGCATGCGCGGAGGTGTACGAAACCTTGTGCAGCAATGAGACGAGGAAAACCAATGACTCGACAATTCGTACGAGATTCGTCATGTGCCGGGGAGGGCACGGACCGAGGTCAGAGTTGGTGCGGCGAACCAGTTTGCTTGCGATCTTGAGGAGAAGATGGACAAAGGGAAGCACCGCACGAGACTTGCTGCACCCGTCGACGAGAGCGTCGACGAAACAGGTGGGGGAGAATGTCACGTACAAAAGTTTGCGCCCCACCGAGACGGATTTGCATGACTTTGCACGGGCCAAGGTTATGCGGGAAGCTTCCAGAACATTCTAGAAGATGGCGGAAGGCTCTAGAAGATTGTGGATCTCTCCAGAAGGCCCAAGATCATTCTAGGAGGCCCAAGAAGCTTCTGGAAGGCCCTTAAAGTTTCCTTTTATGTTGCTAGAGAATAAACCTGGAATATGCCATTCCAGTTATGGTAGAAAGTAATAATCCTTGGAATATTCCTTCCAGGACTTTCCTTGTATTGCTCTATGAGCACTTATAAAAGGGGGGAGGCTTTCATTTGTTCCTCACCACCCAAAGTTGTAGCCTTTTCTAGTATAGTGAAGTTTTAATCTTCCACTCTCTCTCTCTCTCTTTTGCTCCACATTGTTCTCAATATCGCCTTAGCGATCTAGCTAAGCGGTTCGGGAAGGCTTGTACGACTCTTCGAGGAAGAAGATAGTGCGCCGCACGGGACGAAGTGCTAGCAAAACACTAAGTCCGTGACAAACAGCTGCTGACTCTTATTTCTTTTGTATCATTATTTTGTTATCAATATATATCAGTATGTATAATTATAATTGTTATTATTATATTTTTGTATTATATTATGTGTGTATCCCTATACAAGTACTGTTATAATTATTTTAAGTTATTATTATTGTTGTTATTATTATCATTATTATTATTATTATTATTATTATTATTATTATTATTATTATTATTATTATTATTATTATTATTGGTTTTACTATATTAGTTGTATTTTTTGTTGTTTTGTTAGTATATATATGTTAAGATATCTCTAGAATATCTTACTATAATGTAATTTTAAAGATAGTTTTAGCCTAAAAAATTGTATTTGATAGAAATTAAGGATATTAGCTTAAATTGATTTTCAATGCTTTATTTTAACTAAATAATGGAAATAGTTTTCCTAATATATATATATATATATATATATATATATATATATATATATATATATATATATATAGTTTTTCATAATAAATATCTTAATTTTGATATATAAGTACTTTTATAATAAAAGTATATATTTGGTCTTGAGTAAAAATAGATGGTTTATTGGATTTTATATGATTTATATAAATAAATAGTTTTATATAAATGTATATTTGACAAATTAGGTTTTAGCCTAAAAATATATTTATATATTTTTAAAATATTTATCTATACTTATTTTAACAAATCAAATATAGTTTTGTATATAATAAATATTTTTTCTAAATAATTGTGTATTATTTACATAAAATTCTTTGATTATGAATCTTTCACCGTGACTAATCATTAATCCTATTTTATTGCAAACCCGAACTCCTTCACATCATCCCTAGCCAACTGAACTATTCTGAACGCAACGGGATTATCGATTTCACCAGCAAAGGATCCCAGGCGAGTACATTTTTTGATAGTTTTCATATTTGATAACTTTTATGATTCGTGTATTTAGTATTGTCTTACATTAATTTTCTGTTGATTCTCGACACGATGGTTACATGATGCAGAAGTTATAGATTCTTTACACGTTATTTTTGTGACTAATGTATTACCGTGTTCGTGACTTGTTCGAATCCATGAGTACTAGTCGGACAGGAAAATATTTTAGTAGACGTGTGAACTATCCTTTTCATCCCCATTGTCTTTCATGGAGAATAGCAGCCGCACACGATACGTATGGGGTGCTGGATATACTCCTTAGCTGTTCACATGTCGAAAGCGGTATTTCAACTCACTAGTTAGATGCATTCTTGCTATATAGTATTGTTTCTACTTCAGTGTTTATTATGGTTCATATACTACCTTGTCTTATGCTTTTACTCACAAGTTCCATACCATGATTCTCTATTTATCCACCCATCATGTATTTCAATATTATTTACTGTTTTATAGATTTTGTCAATTGTTGGAACTGCTATTAGAATATACTCGTTCCATTTCTGACTGGAAACTAACATTTTTCAGATAATCGCCTGCTACATTATGCTTTGGACTGTTGAGGAAGACATGGGTATGTTGGAAGGCCAACCTAGAAGACTAGTTAGATAGATTAGTTGTTTCATTTTATTTTGTGAGACTTGTAAATTCTTCAAATATAAATCTTCTAAATGTTGTAATTAGTGTAGCAATGTGAATGAGCAATAAAATTATATTTTATATGATTTTGAGCATTGTGGCTAGACAGCGTACTATCGTCAATACCGCGGTCTAGGCTGGACTTGTGCACGCACTTGCATCCGAAAAACGGGTGCGGGTCGTGATACATGATCAAAGGCCGTTAAGCAGACATTTGTCGAACTGTTGTGTCTTTCCTCTTCTTCTGATTCACTGGCCTCGCTCTCGTGCTAGATGATGGTATATGGATACTTTTAACCAGTTGTTGACTTTCTACTAGATCGGTCGTGTCGACTACTTTTCTTGGCTATTGGACAATCCTTCTTTATATGTCTGGTCTTTTGCATCCATTGCATATAGTTTCTTTTTCATTGTTTCTTGGACATCTTTCTTCTTTCATTTTGATTTCTTAAACCTCAAAAACTTCTCGAAGTTTTTGACAAGTAGGTCTTGTTCATCACCATATGGATCTTTATCGTTAATGTCTTCACTGGAGAACCTTTTGGCTTCTACTTGAAGGCGATAGATTTTTCTTTTGGGGTTGCCTCTTCAAAGTCTTATAGGTGAAGCTCATGAATTATGAGTTTGCCCATCAACGTCTCTAGTGACATTGTGGTGAGATCGTTTCTTTCAATGATCACGGTAGCCTTCGGGTTCCAATTCTTGGTTAGTCCCCTGAGCACCTTCCTGAGATTTTCATGGTTACTGTATTCTTTACCAAGAGAAGTTAGAGGATTAGTTATATCTAGAAAATGTGTGAATATCTGTGTGATTAATTCATTTGTCTTTATCTTGAAAGCCTCATACTCTTGTGTCAGTCTGTTGATCCTGGATTCCTTCACTTGTAAAGTTCCTTCAAGAGTTAGCTTAAGAAGTTTTCAGATCTCGTGCGAGGTGACACAGGTAGACACTCTATTAAATTCAGTCTTGTCTATGGCATAAAATAAAGTAGTGATGGCTTGTGCATCTAGAATAGCCTGCTTGTTTTTTTGGTCAGTGTATTTATCGTGTGGCTTTTCTACTAGATTACCATCAATCAAAATTCTGGCCGTTTTCTTGTTACCGTCCATAACTATCGATGAAACATCGAAGTCAAGTGATTTAAGAAACAAACTTATACAAGTTTTCCAATAAGTATAGTTTGTTCCATCAAATAGTGCAGGTCTATTTGTGGATTATCCTTCACCTGTGAATATAGATTTCCCGGCTGCCATATATACTCTCTAGGGTGTTATATTTGAATATAACCTGCTCTGATACCAATTATATGAACGTTGAGCACCTCTGGAGGGGATGAATAGAGTACGTGTGTGCAGTAGAAAGATAATCACCAAATTAAAAATTATATGCAGTATCATAAGTAATAAGTGCTAGGCAGATGATAACAAACTATATAAAAAATTAAATGCGTAAAGTAAAGAGCATCAGAAAAGAACACTCATGACACATCGATGTATACAGGCATCCCTCTGAAAGGACTAGTCCAGTTTTGAGTGCTCTTGCTCGATGTTAATCTACTATGACATAAGCTTTAAAACTGAAGCGCTTGCAGCTCCTTACAACCACAAGTTTTTATCCGAAGGACTCGCAACTTCAAATAAGGCAAACTTTGAAAATTGATACATTTTTAGAAAACCTTCTTTACAAACTCGAACCAAACTCTAGATCGAATCGCAAAGACACTTGGTTTGGCTAGGAGTTTTTTAAAGGCTAGATATGAAAGTGTAGAGCTCTCGAATGCTTATGAATAGATAGAGATGAGAAGAATGAATAAGTGATTTGGAATGAGAACTTCTCATTTATTTATAGCATTTTTGTGGGTAGATCAACTCGTCATGAGTTCAGGTCCATATTTTTCGTATTTCAAAAATTGGCACTGCAAGAAAAAAATCTTTTCTTGACGGGTTTTTTCCGTCAATAAAGTGGTATCTTGACGGTTGTGGATCTGTCAAGTAGGCCGGAGTCAAGAAAAGAGCCCCCTTTTCTTGACGGTCGCTGACAGGACTTTTTTGACGATTTTTGGCCGTCATATGATGTAGTTTTTTTGACCATTTTTAGCCGTCAAGATAGCAGTTTTTAGAAACCGTCAATGTAGGTGAAAACTTTTCTTGACTTCGGCCTATATGACAGTTAAAAACTGTCAATGAAAGGCCCTTCTGCAGCAGGATTGAGTTAATTATTATCGTTTGTAACCGTCAAGTGAAACTAAATTTTATATAGCCAAAATTTCATTTATAATCATATATTATGAATCGAAGACACACATAATATCAACAATCCAGAAAATATATATACATCAATAACTATAAACCCTAAATTTTATATTAATAAACTGTATATTATTCATACACCACTAACTTCGAACACATCCAATACATGTCCAACCACAAACATCCAATACTTGTCCAACCATAAATATATCCAACCAAAGTATGTAGTTTCCATACATCTTAAACGTCTAAAACTGATAATTATACAAATAAAACTAAAATAGGTAGCAAACCCAGCCGGAGCACATCCCTCCCATATTCACAGCACCTTCAATTTCTATGTAGTTCCTGAGAGAACAAGAGAAAAAGATTTAATCATTATGTGTACTTGTTTGTACAAACTGATATCAATTGAGAACAAAAATTTAAAAGAATTTAGCATATACCAACTGAGAACAAGATTCATATACTGTGGACATCAACTGAAAACAAGATTCAAGAACATAATTGTATACGAGTAACGAATATAATCGATATCATATATATATATCCATAATTTAGTAGAAAAGAATTTTTATAATTTGTGCTAGTCTAACCCATTTTATATTTGATTTTCATAGATAATTTGTCAAGATAAAATTTCTATGTTCCTTACTCAGCTCTCTAAGACAGGTCAAAACTTGGTCGACAGAGGCAAGGCACGTTATGTATCAGTAGAATTGACATAAAAAAATTGGAAACCCACATGTTATACTGAAACTTCCCTAAGTAACTAACAGTTTTGCATCATCAACTTTTTCATGGTGATATATAGAACAAGCTACACAAGCTAGAGAGGCTTCTGATTTTAGAATTTTCTACTCCCCCTCTGGGTATTGATGTTCTCTAATACTGGAGGACTTTGTTCCCGCGACATTTTTAGTTCCTTTTTTACTGTTTAATTTCCCATCATAACCAAAGAAAAACTGAATGAGTCTTGCAGGTCTCTTGCTCCATAGGTTCATAAATTAAAGTTATTTAAAGTGATAAAAGATTACATTAGAAAGAAACATATCATTACTAGCCAACCTTAAGTCGAAATTGAGACCTACTACGTAACGACATATGTTTTAAACCAGTTAATGTCTTTATAAGGATTAGTGCAAGAAAGAAACCTATGGAGCTCAAAACCAGCATAGTAGAGAGAATATAACAAAGTGATTCAACCTAGTGGTATGTGACAACACTAATAACACAAGAATTAGAAAATCAAAATGGCACACTAGAAACTTTCAACATGGCTATCATTTTTCAATAGTATTATTAATCACGAGGTTCAAAAAATAAATGAAATTACTTACACTAGAAACTTTCAGCATAGCGCTTAATTATTGGCCAACTCATTTAAAAAATAACATCTATCTATTTCAAAATTTTCATTAACTAACCTATCTAACTCATATCAACCAAATAGATCCCTTCTAATTTTCTCACACTGCTTAAAATCAACTTATTGTAATCAAATCAACATAAACTAGCTCATCTACTCAAAGAAAAATAAATTAATTACCATTCAAGCAACTTCAACCAATTCCTCATTCATTTTGTCATATTTTAGCACCATGGAACAAGAAAGTTTGACAAATCAGAACTAATAGAAAAAAATAGAGGTGGTACCATATGTAGGTAAGTTGTCTTACCTCAAATCAGAAGGCTTGCATTTTTTTGCTAACAGCTCCTCCTCCTCCACCAAAACATATGAAAATGGTCACAATTTAGTCTTTCCTATCACTATCATATATTAATCTGCTCTTAAGGATAAGCATTCAAACAACTTATATTTCCAGAGTATAATTGATAGATGAAAAAAGAAGAAGTTACATTGCTTACAAACACAATTAGAGAATAAATGTTCTAAGAAGGACGAACAATAGTATATGAACCTATAATAGCATGAAGAGGAAAGTAAAGATTACATTGGTGACAAACACTACTAAGAAAACTAAATACAAGGAAATAACATTTACTTTTTTTACATTCGCAATAAGATTGTTCAAAACAGCTTCCACATATCCATGCATTTCCTGGGACATCCATCTTTCTTTTTCATCTGGATCAGCAGGCCTTCTAGCCATTGTATCATAAACATGCACATAATAAATAAAAATTAACTATTCAAGTAGTAGATTTATGGCTTCAGGATTTTGTAGGCCATCTGTTACATAATTTTGATGTCCAATCATCACACCAATTCTAGTTTGGTTTAACATGAATATAGATACTTCAAAATTATTGTATCTTGCTCCAAACCATAAAAACCATTCATGTCTTAATTTGAAGATATATGAAATGGTGTAATCTCATTCTGCACAAGGTTCAGTGATTAGATGAATTGGGTGAGTGCAAGTGCTATATCTGAATTGTGTAGTATATTAGTATCGATGGCGCATGCAGGGTTCTAGCACAGAAATCACAGTGTACAAGAGCTCTGGAACCAAGGTATATTGATAATAGGATGTATCAGTCACTGTGCGCAATTGGAGCTGCATCTCTTGCAGGGTTCTGGAACCAAGGTATATTGATAATAGGATGTATCAGTCACTGTGCGCAATTGGAGCTGCATCTCTTGCTACATAACCAGTGAACTACAGGCTGATCTATGTACTGAACTATAGCAACAAAGGATAGTGATAACAACACATGTTACGGAACTACAAGCTAATCTTTGCTACAGAACCAGTGAACTTCTAATTTTGATGCGAATCATGATATGTCTTGCAGGGTGGGAGGGCTTTACTTTTAATCTTAATGTCTACACACGTTGCCAAAGCTGGGCTAGACCAGTCTTGTAGCATTTGGGTTTGTGCTCTCGCTATTGATGTGTTTGAACAACAAACTCACATAAATTACCAGTTAGCCCACGAAATAAATATCACCCTTCACATAATCTTGTATACACTATACCTGAAAAAGTGTCTGTTGTCCATATAATCCTTCAAATAAATGTACCAATATATGAATTTGAAACTTAAGAGTAATTTTCTACAGGTATATCCCTTCTATGTATGATTTTTTGAGCAAATACCCTTATATTTCCACAACAAAGTGAACAATTCCGTGCAAGTGTATACATCATTTTGGGATGATCCAAAAAAGGCATTTCCTATTTCAAGTGCACTTGTTAGGATACCATATTTGCTAAATGAAATATCAAGTATCCAAAAATGATAGGGTACGTGTAGTTGTTTACTTTAAAGTAATTGTTAGAACCACATTCACTTAGTATCTATTAAAAAAAATGACCCCCTTTGCAATTTATGTGTGTTGATTGCTTGTTAATTCAAATCAACATTTGATTAGGTTTATTTAATTGCCAGATGTGATATGCTTCATTATCTTGACAAAACTGAAAGTCGAATTTGATATGTGTTGATTATCGCAGATACAACATAAATATTGAAGTCCATTTTTAGCATCCTTATAAGTTTTTGTTAAGACCTGTCATCCTTTCTTCCCACAAGATCTCGCTAGTACAACAGAGGCAAAGATGTCTATTCGCTACTAAAATAGTTGATTTAGAAAAACTATCGTTTCACAGACAACACCGGCAGAAGAGTGTACTATCCTCCGGTAATTGGTATCGACACCAAACTAGATTCGAACATAAAAAGTGCTGCCTATTGAGCCCTAGTATCCAAAAAAAATAAATTCAGAATATTAGTTAAAACATAGTCAGAAAATGTCACGACCCGCACCCGTTTTTTTTTTAAACGGATACGAGAAGTGTCCAAGCCAGCCTACGCCGCAGTGTCGGCGGTAGAACGCTGTCACGGCCATGAAGATCAAAATCACAAATAATGCTCATTCACATAATTAATTTAACTTACAATGATCACAAGTTTTACATTTGTAGAAAAATATAAACTTGTACAAATAAATGAATGACTACAACTCGACTATCTAGCTAGTCTCTAGGCTTTTGTCTGCAAGTATTCCCGTCACTCCCCAAGCTAAGTGAATCCACGGCTAACCTGAAAATATTGGTTTCCAGTCATGAATGGAACGAGCACAATTCACTGAATGCAATTTCAAATAAAGAAAATGACTATAGAACAAAGGTTAGACATCAATCATGAGTTTTGTAAATAAGCAGTAAATACGGAAAACCAATAGCAATAAATAGACACAAAATACTTTCCCCAACTGTTAGAAGTACCTTTGATATGTGATCAGTCTGGGCCACTACACCGCACGATCTACAAGGTCTACTTGCATGAAAATAAACACGGTCTACAAGATCTACTGCATGAAAATAAACACGGTCTACGAGATCTACTGCATGAAAATAAACACGGTCTACGAGATCTACTGCATAAAAATAAACACGGTCTACGAGATCTACTGCATGAAAATAAACACGGTCTACAGTCGGATCACACATCCTTGGTACTTCTCATTCCCGACTCAACAATTTATAATAGAGTATAAAAATCACATAACCAATAGTCAATCAATGAAATATAGTAAAGATCAATATCGAAATGCAGACAATAAACTGTACTCGCCTGTGGTCCTCTGTTGGTGAAACCGACAGTCTGAACTACTCAATGTGCCACAATAGTCAAAACCTGTATAACAGTCCCCGGAAGCTGAAATAAACATTACCAATATTCTCAGAATAGTCAAATTAGCTAGGATTGCCTGTCCTTAAGTCCAATTCTGGACACAGGGGCAAAACGGTAATTTTTGGCCAAAACAATGTCCGCCGTTGGACCCGCTTTGCACCGAAAAGCGTGCCAGAGTCAACGGTCTCTTAAGTCATCAAACTACATGTCTACGGATCCCGTTTTCCGATACGAACCCAACCGTATGTCCAAAGTTGGATTTCGGCGGGCCGTGCACAAAATCGCCCGTTGAGTGGGACCGTGGGGCCCACAAAACGACGTACGATTCAACTGTCTCAGAATTGGACCAAACTTGGCTTACCAGACCAGAAAAATGATACGGTCCTGCTGGCGCAAGTTTTGTCTCGATCTGACGAGCGTGCACAAAATAATTGAGAAATTTGCACAGAGGCCGATACGGGGAATTTCGACGGATACGCATCAAATTCGTCGCGCACACACGACCAATTTGAATTCCGTCAAAGCTCACACGACCATGAAGCCGTTACACAGCTTTCGATGCCTACGGTGCGCGACCACGTCGCCCGGTTTGGCGGGACGCACGTCGTGTGGATGAATTTTCATAAATTTTAAAACAGGTTTTCGGCAAACTTCGGGATTTAATTTTTCGACGCAGAGTCGACAAAATCTGATTCTACAAAAAGGGAATCGAAGCCCTACAGGTTGTCTAGGACTGCCTCTAATTAGATTTCTAAAAATCGCTATGGCTTGGCAGCGATTTGCCTCCCAATATGGGTGTTTGGAATGATTTAGGTGTTCTTTTTAAACAGATTTTTGCCGACTTTCGACTCGATTTCTCTCAAGTCTCGGATCACTAGAAATCAAACTCTTTAGTAGGAATTAACGAGGGTCATATCAAGATCATACCAGGTTTTACGGGACTCAAAACGATTGAGCGATCGTTGAGTTATTGCGTCGCGAAGGTGGCTCCTCGCCCAACAGTTACTGCTGTTGCAGTCGACTCATGCGCGCGGTTAGGCCGGCCGACGGCGGCTCACGGCGTGCGACGGTGGCCGGCGAACACCGGGGGGTGCGCCCAGGATAGGAGGGCGGTGCGGCGGTCCTGGGTTAGGATTTTATGAAAATTCTCACAGGTCTTATACTCGGCGGAAGGGGGTCGGCAAGCCGCTCGGGTTCTGGG
Organism: Iris pallida; assembly: GCA_029216955.1. NCBI lineage: Eukaryota > Viridiplantae > Streptophyta > Magnoliopsida > Asparagales > Iridaceae > Iris > Iris pallida. The sequence continues at coordinate 19,287,945 of JANAVB010010791.1, read as the reverse complement.
GTGTTTGGGCTCGGGAAAGCTGGGTTTTAGCTCGGTGTGGGATGGGCTGTGAGGAGCTTTGCTGGGCTCGGGGAGAGTTCACAGGCTGGGCTTGGGTTCTCTTTTATTCTTTTTTTTTCTCTTTTTTCTTTTTTTTTCTCTTTCTTCTTCTATTTCTTATCATTATATACATATTTATATATGTATGTACACACACACTCACACGTATATCTATATATATATTTATATATAATCATACACATACGCACGTACGTATTTTACATACATACACACCCATATATATATATATATTTATATATAATCATACACATACGCACGTACGTATTTTACATACATACACACCCATATATATATTTAGAAATTATATATATATTTATATATCTAATATAATATATATATATCCATACGTATATACGCATATTTATTTATGCACATATACATACGAATATTTATATATATATATATATATACATATATTATTTATATATATATACATACATATATATAAACACAGATAACCAATAATAGTAGAATAGTATTATTTCATAATAACCTCATTATTATTGATAATAAAATAATAATAACAATAATAATAATAATAATAATAATAATAATAATAATAATAATAATAACGAAATTTGATAAACCAAATAAAGGCGTATATACCAATGTGTACGGTCTAATAATTTCCAACGTACAAGGACCTATTTATACCAATATCACTGAATATCACTAATAATAATATTTATAATATTTAAAATACGAATACTTAGAAAATATTTATTAAATCATTAAAACGAAATACAACACCCTCATACCAAATTCTATCTACATGAATGTCATTTGACGTGCCGCATGACTACATGAGCTTGGGCTCAGTTCGGGCTAAAATGGTATAACTGGTTTCCTAAAACTCAATAATTTAATTAATAAATAAATAAATCTTTGGTAAATGTTAAGTCGCAACTTGGTCTGGTTTTCCTAGTTAGGACACACTGATGGACAGGTCTTCCCCTACCATGACTAAACACTAGTCAAAGCACGCCACTGTGCTATCCGTGCCATGATTCCTAGTCATCTTGTACTCCAAATCTCAACCATGGCTAAAATTATCTACCGTAATAATTAACTATTTAATTATTTATAATAATCTAAAATCACCAATAAAATAAAATAAAATAAAATATTTCAAAATTTCCGAAAAGGGGAGCTACAAATCTACCCACCTTAAAAATAATTTCGTCCTCGAAATTCTAACTCATAAATATGCCTATGATTCAAAAGTAAAAGAATAAGTCCACTATTACCACGATCTCCTTAAATTTTAATTCCTCGAAATAATTTATATCCTCCTCCTAGCCATTTTGTAACTATAAATCCTTGAGGACTTCTACCCACCTTTGGTCACACTACTCCTCAAAACTAAAATCTTAAAATCTGCTAACTGCTTGCTAACAATCCTACCAACAATATCTAGGCGTATGGTATCTATAATCCGCTCCTATCTATCAAACGACCCAATATTTAATAAGCAATAATTTCATACAAGTAGCTAAGAAATATTGATAAACTCTAACAAGCATGACCATTTGTCACTCTACAATGGGAAGGACAGAAGGGTAAGGAGGAATAATCGAGAGCAATTATGAAGTCTCAAGAGCGGTAGGGCGTTTCCAATGATGCAGATAGAAAGGTAGTTTATGAACCACTGCCTTATTTACTAGATTGGGCTACTATAGTTCAGTCACTTGCTAAACTCGAAGAGCTCGTTGTTTCTTAGAGGGCTTGCACTCCGTGCAATACATAAAAATTCCGTTCTCAAAATTAATCTAAACAAGGTTCCATAATAGAACAGAATTTGAGAAATCGAGATTGTGATCCTTTCCGTGGTTATTTAAGCACACGTGCAAGGGACAAAATGTAATACAAGATCGTATCGCGACTTCTAGGTAGATGGAACAAGGGTTACGAATGACTCTGCATTTTAAGAAGGGAGACTTCATCGTGGGTATAGGGACTTATTTCAAATAATTCGGTTTTCTAGTCCAAATATGGTGGTATGTATGGATGGGTTAATTATGTTATGTAAGCCCTGAAGATGCGCCTCCAGTGACTTTTGTGTTTAAGTTGCACAAGAGATCTCTATCAAGTGGCACAATAGTGGCATGTGCGTAGTGGGCTTCGAGTAGGTCACAACCATATATTGGATCGAATGAACTGAGTCCATGTTGAGGCTCTAGTGGAAGTCGAAAATTTGCCGGTGTTGTGGTAAGGGTTATAGCTAGTCCTTTTGTCCTGAAAGTCGTGCCATAAAATAGAGTACAAGGGGACGGGTTTGAGTGGGACATAATATACCTAGATGAAGGTGGACTTGTCTAGATCTTGCATATGAAATCTATTGGAAGGTAACAGCTGGTCTCGTGCTCCGGATATTAATGACACGGCCGGGTGCACAGAATGATCTAAATGGAAAGCGGGAGTCCATGAGACACTAGTTGTCATCCTAGAGGAATCATTCTAATCAATCGATAATCCCTGTATATCCCAAAAATTTTCGAAGGCTTACAGTCTACATACCCTAAAGCTAGGACGTGGTTTTAGGAATAATGAGGTCAGAAGAATTTCAAAGTCCGGATACTGTACCCCGACTCTTGTTGATAAAGAATGAGGCATGGCGCAACAGGATACGGTAGATATAAGTTAAGTCAAAGATCGTTCCTCCATGAATGGAAAACGAGTGTGTACAATTACACATAGTCAATAAAATAGAATGACCTACTCGTCCGCAGTATACGAGAGTTTTCGATGGGGTAACCAACTCCAAGGCACAACATAAGAAGAGATTTCTAACAACTGAGTCAAGAAATTCTATTGGGGTCAAACCTGCCGGACTAGTGTCACAAGGGTTCTAGTTGAAGCAAGCTTCAAACAAATGATTAGAGACTCACAACATTTGGTCTCTGGAGGATAGGTAGTCTCCTAGGTTGACATTTGGTCAAGGGGAAAGATCCTAATCATTCTCAGACTCCAATGACCAGAAGATCAAGATAGTAGGTTTAGTGTCGAAGGAAGGACGAGTAACTCAAGGCAAGGTTCCAGTCACAGAGCTGGCTGATGGTAGCTACACTTGCATATACAACGATCCTAGCCATGGGAATACTCTGTATCTATCTATCAATTACGAGCTTTCGTCTTTCTAATCGGTGAAAGACAAAACAATAAAGAGTTCAAGAAAGATGTCACTGAATACAATTACGCGATTCAAAGGCGAATGTATAATTCAAGAGAAATTGTCAAAGCAGTCGTGGATGAGACCCTAGAGACATCTACATCTCAATTCAAGTAGGGTAATTAAATAAAGTGCGAACCAAATACATCATGGTTGATCAGACCATAATACACTGATTCTGATTAGACAAGATGTTAGTAGGCGTCACCACTATACATATGTCTCGAATCAAGATCGAGAACAGAGTGAGCTTGCAAAACTAGGCTGTAATAGCAGTGTTGCTTAAGATAGTCAAAGTACAAGTATACAAGATTTTGAAAGGAGGCAGAAGTAGTTCGAGTTTAGAGGGAATCAAACTTCACCTGGTGTTCTTGCTTCTATAGACATCCCACTATCATCTTATCCTTAAGGCCTTGGTCGACTAATGGTTTATGGGCTTCTGAATTCTTTATTCTAGGTAAACCTATTAGTATCAATCAATTTCCTCATCAATAGATCACGAGGATCATACGGAGTGCTAGGTCGGAAGACATGCTACCAAACTTACAAACTTCCACTACTATTGGCTTGGGATCTTATGGGACATACATGGCACGGTCCTATCCTCTATAGTACCCTAAACTTGTAATCACGTCTGAAATTATTTCACTGAGAGTTATGTCTCGCCCGTATACTAGGGCTGTGGTAAACCCTTGGATTCTTGCTTTCAGGGTGATATATTATTCGATACTCTATCTTATATTGACACAAGGGTGACTACGGTCAAAAGAGGACCACTAGCTATAGTTTAGCAATATTCTATAACCTATATTTTCTTAAACTAATTTCACCTCTAGGGGTTGTGTCTCGCCAGTGCGCTGCTGGCTGCAGTGTATCCATAGTCTCCAAAATTCAATTAAATGGCGACAGTGCGCTGCTGTCCTGCCATTATGAGTTACTAACATTCCTTTAACTATATCTGTAAGGATTCATGAGCTTCTAGAGATTTAAACATGTTGACTATGAAATAGAGCGTAGGTATTTGTCTATCGTTTACAACCCTTTAACATAAAAGATTTAACAGGGAGGAATAACCGAAGACAGAAATACAAAATATCCTAGTATCTATTTCATATGCACTCAAGCCTTTGAGGAAAAACTTGAATCGAAACTAACTCGAGGTTCATACATGGGCAACATAATCAGAATTTAATAAAATAATAATTCTTAGGCAAAATGGAAACTAAATAGGCAATTCGGACTAAGATATGATGATGATATCTAAAGAGGCAAAAATAAGGAATTGAACAATTTATTATGGTTAGATTATTTATTGTATGAAATCATGTCTCACCAAGTGAATAATCTATCCACATTGGATCGTGTCGTCATATCAAGAGGTAATATTGTACTTATAGGGATCTGATAAACTGTCAAAATTAGTAACTCCTCAACTACATTGCATGGCCTAGACTACCCATCGGTAAATTTGTATAAGGGACTCCTAGTCCTAGTCACTCTCTTAAATTAAATAAATTTCTAATTCGTGAATGAGCATTTTCTAGTCGCAGGCTCGCAATAGTACAACTAACTTAAGTACTATCACGAGTTCGCGTGATTTGCGAAGACGGACCTGCATGGGCCACCACAAAAACTTGTCACGACCCGCACCCTTATTTTTAAACGGATACGAAAAGTGTCCAAGCCAGCCTACGCCGCAGTGTCGGCGGTAGAACGCTGTCACTGCCATGAAGATCAAAATCACAAATAATGCTCATTCACATAATTAATTTAACTTACAATGATCACAAGTTTTACATTTGTAGAAAAATATAAACTTGTACAAATAAATGAATGGCTACAACTCGACTATCTAGCTAGTCTCTAGGCTTTTGTCTGTAAGTATTCCCGTCACTCCCCAAGCTAAGTGAATCCACGGCTAACCTGAAAATGTTGATTTCCAGTCAGGAATGGAACGAGCACAATTCACTTAATGCAATTTCAAATAAAGAAAATGACAATAGAACAAAGGTTAGACATCAATCATGAGTTTTGTAAATAAGCAGTAAATACGGAAAACCAATAGCAATAAATAGACACAAAATACTTTCCCCAACTGTTAGAAGTACCTTTGATATGTGATCAGTCTGGGCCACTACACCGCACGGTCTACAAGGTCTACTTGCATGAAAATAAACACGGTCTACAAGATCTACTGCATGAAAATAAACACGGTCTACGAGATCTACTGCATGAAAATAAACACGATCTACGAGATCTACTGCATGAAAATAAACACGGTCTACGAGATCTACTACATAAAAATAAACACAGTCTACGAGATCTATTGCATGAAAATAAACACGGTCTACGGTCGGATCACACATCCTTGGTACTTCTCATTCCCGACTCAACAATTTATAATAGAGTATAAAAATCACATAACCAATGGCCAATCAATGAAATATAGTAAAGATCAATATCGAAATATATACAATAAACTGTACTCGCCTGTGGTCCTCTGTTGGTGAAACCGACAGTCTGAACTACTCAATGTGCCACAATAGTCAAAACCTGTACAACAGTCCCCAGAAGCTGAAATAAACATTACCAATGTTCTCAAAATAGTCAAATTAGCTAGGATTGCCTGTCCTTAAGTCCAATTCTGGACACAAGGGTAAAACGATAATTTTGGGCCAAAACGATGTCCGTCGTTGGACCCGCTTTGCACCGAAAAGCGTGCCAGAGTCAACGGTCTCTAAAGTCGTCAAACTACATGTCTACGGATCCCATTTTTCGTTACGAACCCAACGGTATGTCCAAAGTTGGATTTCGGCGGACCGTGCACAAAATCGCCCGTTGAGTGGGACCGTGGGGCCCACAAAACGACGTACGATTCAACTGTCTCAGAATTGGACCAAACTTGGCATACAGGACCAGAAAAACGATAGTCCTGCTAGCCCAAGTTTCGTCTCGATCTGACGAGCGTGCACAAAATAATTAAGAAATTTGCACAGAGGCCGATACGGGGAATTTCGACGGATACGCATCAAATTCATCGCGCACACACGACCAATTTGAATTTCGCCAAAGCCCACGACCACGAAGCCGTTACGCAGCTTTCGATGCCTACGGTGCGCGACCACGTCGCCCGGTTTGGCGGGACGCACGTCGTGTGGATGAATTTTCATAAATTTTAAAACAGGTTTTCGGCAAACTTCGGGATTTGATTTCTCGACGCAGAGTCGACGAAATCTGATTCTACAAAAAAGAAATCGAAGCCCTACAGGTTGTCTAGGACTGCCTTTAATTAGATTTCTAAAAATCGCTACGGCTTGGCAGCGATTTGCCTCCCAATATGGGTGTTTGGAATGATTTAGGTGTTCTGTTTAAACAGATTTTTGCTGACTTTCGACTCGATTTCTCTCGAGTCTCGGATCACTAGAAATCAAACTCTTTAGTAGGAATTAACGAGGGTCATATCAAGATCATACCAGGTTTTACGGGACTCAAAACGATCGAGCGATCGTTGAGTTATTGCGTCGCGAAGATGGCTCCTCGCCCAACAGTTACTGATGTTGCAGTCGACTCATGCGCGCGGTTAGGCCAGCCGACGGCGGCTCACGGCGTGCGACGGTGGCCGGCGAACACCGGGGGGTGCGCCCAGGATAGGGGGGCGGTGCGGCGGTCCTGGGTTAGGGTTTTATGAAAATTCTCACAGGTCTTATACTCGCGGAAGGGGGTCGGCAAGCCGCTCGGGTTCTGGGGTGTTTGGGCTCGGGAAAGCTGGGTTTTAGCTCGGTGTGGGATGGGCTATGAGGAGCTCTGCTGGGCTCGAGGAGAGTTCACAGGCTGGGCTTGGGTTCTCTTTTATTCTTTTTTTTTTTCTTTTTTTCTTTTTTTTTTCTTTTTCTTCTTCTATTTCTTATCATTATATACATATTTATATATGTATGTACACACACACTCACACGTATATCTATATATATATATTTATATATAATCATACACATACGCACGTACGTATTTTACATACATACACACCCATATATATATTTAGAAATTATATATATATCTATATATCTAATATAATATATATATATATATCCATACGTATATACGCATATTTATTTATGCACATATACATACGAATATTTATATATATACATATACATATATTATTTATATATGTATACATACATATATATACACACAGATAACCAATAATAGTAGAATAGTATTATTTCATAATAACCTCATTATTAATAATAATAATAATAATAATAATAATAATAATAATAATAATAATAATAACAAAATTTGATAAACCAAATAAAGGCGTATATACCCAATGTGTACGGTCTAATAATTCCCAACGTACAAGGACCTATTTATACCAATATCACTGAATATCACTAATAATAATATTTATAATATTTAAAATACGAATACTTAGAAAATATTTATTAAATCATTAAAACGAAATACAACACCCTCATACCAAATTTCATCTACATGAATGTCATTTGACGTGCCGCATGACTACATGAGCTTGGGCTCAGTTCGGACCAAAATGGTATAACTGGTTTCCTAAAGCTCAATAATTTAATTAATAAATAAATGAATCTTTGGTAAATGTTAAGTCGCAACTTGGTCTGGTTTTCCTAGTTAGGACACACTGATGGACAGGTCTAGGGGTGAGCATTATTCGGTTTTGGACCGAAAACCGAGCCGAACCGAACCGAATAAGAGGTTCGGTTCGGTTTCGGTTTTGAAAATACTAAATTTTCTTATTCGGTTTCGGTTTTGGGTTTCGGTCCAAAACCGAAAACCGAATAAGAAAATTTAATTAATTTATATATATATATATGTATGTGTGTGTGTGTGTGTGTGTGTGTGTGTGTGTGTGTGTGTACTATATATATAAGTATTAATATATATAGGTACATACTAAATATATATAGGTATATACTAAATATGTCTATGTATATTTAGTTACTATATATATTAACAAAAAAAAGCTCAAAAAAATCAAAAAAATATGAATAAACCGAATAAACCGAAAACCGAACCGATTTAATTCGGTTCGGTTTGATTCGGTTTTGGGCCAATTCGGTTCGATTTCGGTTTTGCTTATTCGGTTTCGGTCCAATTCGGTTTTGGGTTATTCGGTTCGGTTTAAACCGAATAAACCGAATGCTCACCCCTAGACAGGTCTTCCCCTACCATGACTAAACACTAGTCAAAGCACGCCACTGAGCTATCTGTGCCCTGATTCCTAGTCACCTTGTACTCCAAATCTCAACCATGGCTAAAATCATCTACCGTAATAATTAACTATTTAATTATTTATAATAATCTAAAATCACCAATAAAATAAAATAAAATAAAATAAAATATTTCAAAATTTTTGGAAAGGGAGCTACAGAAAAGGGTAAGGAAAAACTAACCAATGTAGCAGTAAAATAGTTAGAAACAGATCCTTGGGCAATCACAGACCAACAAGCTCCCAATTGTATGCATATCATGTTTAAGTGGGATGTTGATCACCAGTAAAATTGGAGTGAAAGCATTTAGATTTTACCATCTCTTCAAATCATTTCCTGAAGCAATATAACGGAAGGTTATAAAGGCTTCATTGATTTCACGTCTAACCAAATGTGCTATAGTTAGAAACATATCCTTGGGCAAAATAACCTCTGGAAAGCTTGGAGGTGACCTATTTCATTATTTTTGCAAAAATTAACATGTCGTTATAAACAGAAGTAATATGCACTTCATCCCAACAAAAAAAGTCACTCCATAAATTACTATCCTATCTGGAGCTGTTTGTGACTGGTGGGTTAGCTAATAAAAGTAGAATATACTAGTCAAGTACTGTGTTCCAGTTCAGTACCAGACACGGGTAGTTAATTAGCCTCAAAAAATAAGATATACATTAAATGTAGAAAGGAAATGAGGATTGTAACTTATTTACGAAACCAAACTCTTCACAGATAGTAGCATGTTCTAAAACCTACATCAGTTGGCTATAGTCTTTGTAGTTATAATTATTGGTCAGCCTGCACAATGCATGAAGGTTTTGGTGGACACAACTTGGACACGTCAAAATAAGTGGCGTATTTGTGTCGTCGTGTCCGTACAACAACTGAAGGTGGACAAGAAAATCATATGCATATCATATTCCAACTAGAATATTATTTTAGACACATAGGCAGTACAACAGCAACAACAACAATCCTACTCCAGATTAGTGTGCCTCGATCGCATCTGTGCCGGGCTCCGTCAAAGCAGCTCTGCCAGCTTCATATCAAAATAGCTGTTAGGATTGCCACATTCTGAACAGAGAACAATATTAATTTTGTTCTGGTTGTTCCTGAAACCTGCACGTGCTCTGAATAAATGGAGATGTTACTCTCACCAACATTAGGAAGAGAAAAAAGAAGAAGAAATATTAGCTTGCAAGCAGTCAACATACCTATGTACCTATCAAGAAAGACAACGCCAATGTTGAGGACAATGTCAGGGACACCATGCTATAATATTCTTCTTGGACAAAGGCTATTGTACATGGCCAAATATGGAGATAACTAAATATTGTAGCTACTTAATGTAAGGGGGTGTCAGAAATATTTTGCGATGCCGGCGATGGCTTCGACAGTAGAGAACCCTCCGGGTAGGACGCAGGTAAGAGGAGGCAATGGAGAAACCAAACTACATAATAACCATTTAACAAAAAGCAAGAATAAAAATGATGTCCATACCAAAGTCCTAAGTCTCACAAAAACTCAACTTTGAAATAGAGTCCGTCCATCCTCATTAGGTCCAAGCAAAGCCAAAGTGCGCAACAAAAGTCACCCCAAGAAATTATCAGGCAAAGTACATAACAATGTTACCCATGTCTATTACCCACACTCTCAAAAATCTATAACATTTTCTAACTTACAAAATTCTCAACATCTCAAGATCAAACATGCTAATTACATGCATAAGAAGTAATATCACCATTCATTCTACATCAAGAGCCTGTTTTTAGTATTTTTCTTAGCCTGTACACATTTCTAAACTATTCACCAGTAGCCGATGACAAAAAGGAAAAAAAAGGTCTTCCAAATGTGACATCTTTCTATTCCAGCTAACAAGATTATTCAAATTTGAATGTACATGAGAAAAGGGATTCAGTACCTCGAGGGCCGAGAGTGACGCCGACGGCGTCGGCGACCTTGTCGGCGCCGGCCTGGAGGGCGGACCTGAACTTCTGGTCGAAAGCAACATCCTTAGCCGCCGCCTAACAGCCATCCTCCTGTATCTGACGGCAGAGCTCAACCACATCGTCGTCCTTCTCCTCCCCAAGCTCCCCTACAAAAATAAAGAGACCGTCAGAACCCGACGAAACCCTAATCGGAGGAAGAAGAAGATGAGGCTCCGACCTGGCGAGGAGAGCAGAGCTTGGAGGCTATGGAGATTGCGTTGGTGGAAGCCATTCCTGTGAAGAATTGTAGGATTAGGTTTTTTTTCTTCTTGAGAGTGGGAGAGAGGGATAAGGTGGATAAGAAAATAGAAGGGGCTTTTGTCGACCAAACTCTAGACTCCGATCTAGGGTTAGGGTTTGGGGACGACATTGGATGGATTTGGAGATTAGGGTTTTAGGAATGAGAAATGATCTATATGAGAGAGAAAGGAGAAAGGAGATGATGAAGAGGAGTTTGTTGGTTTGGACTCTCCTTCTCCATCGACTTTGCCTGGTGGATGACATAAAGGAAGAAAAGGGGAGGGGAGGAAACGATCGAAAAATAAATAAAATGGGATTGAATGACAACCGTTAACATAGATTTACAATTCAAACAAATTACCAAAATGGCAGCTGAAAATCGCACCAAAATTTTTTTTGCACATGTATTAGTTGACGATTATTACTGAACCGTCACTAAATAAAAGGATATTTCTTGACGGATTGTCTAAAACGTCAACTATTATGCTATGAAATTGCTAAATTAACATAAAACGTGTCCTCTCTTGACGTAAGGCTAAAACCGTCAAGATAATCCCTTTCCTTGACAGTTTTTCACGACCGTCGAGAAATAAACCGTCAATAAACGTCAATTTTCTTATAGTGTGGTTGCAGATCTTCAGAAAGACCACTAATGATCAGGAACTGACCTAGCCGAACTCGGACAGAGTTCGGACCGAACTCTGGCCGAACTCATAGGTTGAGTTCTCTGACCAGTTATTGGTATTTCCATGAAGACTGCTCATTGGTATTGGACTTTTTAGTTATTGGATATTGGATATAGGCTAGTATAGAATGTGGAGTAGATAGGTAGGCTATTTTGAAAGTGGACTTTAGTAGAATAGCCAGTTGCCAATCCGATCGACCTCACATTTTTTCTAGACTTAATAAAAATAAAAAAATACAGAATAAAATATAAAAACATGTCTTGATCGACATCTGAAGTCTTTGTATGATGAAGACAATGAGTGGTATTAGTGTGAAAGTAGACGTTCTGTTTTTGTACCTGTAGCTGCGTATTATTTGCGTATCGATCAAAGTTTACGTTGATTATCAAAATCAGATATGACTTATGACCAATCGGCCAACAGATCTTATTTGGTCAATCGGGTACATCATTCTACTTCCATAAATGGTAAACTTCCATTAGTCAGAGAGGACACTATTAAGATTTGTTGGAGTGTTATCTATAAAGTAAAGAGTCTATTGTTTTGCTCAAAAAAGGTTGTGTGGACAAAAATTTTGTATTGTATAAAACATAATATTTTGTTTCAACTTTCACAATTTGTAAATATAAAAATAATTCTACATATGTAACACAAATATTTTGGGGTGTGCATAGATGCTCGATTGGCACGTGAATGTTGTTGTGCTCCATTGACCGACCCGACTCAAATTGCCTGTCCATGAACTGAAGGGAACTTAGAAAGCTAAGGAGTATAACTCTATGCTCAGTTGAGAAACCTCATGCTCCATTTTAGTTAATACTCTTTAATTATTTTAGTAATGGCTAATCATAGTTTTGAGTAAGTAGCTGTAATATTTTTATTTAAATTGGTTGTAGAAACTAACATTAAACCGCATGACGCATTTTCCTCGCAGAAATGTGGTTCAGTTTCATGTTGCAATCGGGCCGGTCCGGGCCGGCCCACGAGCCAAAGTCGGCGGGCCAGACCGGGCTCGGGCCGGTCCAGGACCGGCACTTACGAAGAAACGGTCCAGGCCAGGCCAGGCCCGGCCCGGTTCACAGAAAGCCGGCCCAGTCCGACCCACTGGACCGGACCAGGGGGTAGCCGGTCCGGGCTGAACCGGTCCACGGGCCGGGCCGGGCCTTGGTCGGTTCGAGCCGGTTGAACCGGACCGGCCCGGTTTGACTGGTTTAATTTTTTTTTTTTTTTGACAGTTTTTTTGTAATTTAATTTTGAAAATTTGTAATTTAATTTTGATTTTGAAAAATGTTTAATTTTGAAAAAATTTTATAAAAATTTTTAATTTAAGAACCGGACCGGCCCTTAGGATTTAATTTTTTAATTTTCATAAAAAATTTGTAATTTAATTTTGAAAAAAAAATGATAAAAGTAAAAAAATATTTCTCCCTCTTCCTTTATCCGGGCTTGGGACCGGCAAATGCTTGCTTGGCATAGGCAGAGTTAAAAAATATTTTTTTTTAAAATAAAAAATAGTTTTTGAAAGTATAAGTTAAAATTTGAAAAGTATAAGTTAAAATTTAAAAGTATAAGTTAAAATTGAAATATTTTAAGTATAAATGTATAAGTTTAAATGTATATACCTAATACCTTGCACCGTAGCCTCATTGTTGTTCGCCTTCATGCAATGAAAGCGATTCCAAATCCAGCTCGTGGACATCATGATCTTCTTCATCTTTTTGGTTTTGGATTCTTTTATCGGCTTTCATCCAATCTTGTACGCACACTAGTGCTTCCAAGATATCGGGCCTCAAGCGGCTCCTCCTATCGCTCAACATCCTTGAACTTGTACTAAAACAGGACTCCGATGCTACCGTAGACACCGGAACCATCAGTAGATCACGTGCTATGTTAGAAAGAACAGGAAGTCTCGTGTCGTCACTACAACAAAAAACCCTTTTAATAACGCTCGATAAGACGTATTGATGACGCCTGATACCTAAGTGTTATCGAAGTTCGAAAATACCTTTTTTCTATGACGGTTTGGGCTAATTCTGGACTTTTTATAACGTTTATAAAACAAAGCGTTATTAATATTTTAGAGCGGTGGCAAACTTGTAATATTTTGCAAACATATTAATATGTTTGAAATACCATTCACCTCTCTCCTTAACAGACTTCAACTCTCTTTCTTCCTTTCTCCATCCAAAAAAAAAAATTAGGGTTAGGGTTTTGAGAAGAGAAGGATGAAAAATGGGGTCCGAGCAGAAATTACTGGGAGCTCTGCGGAGAAGAAGCCTCCCTCCACTTCGCCTTCCCCCAGAACGATGCCAGGGAGAAGTTCGGCAGGCACTGGGTGAGCGTAAAAATGGCGGCCGCCACGTCCGAGATCGTTCGCTTCTCGACTAAGGGATCGGGAGAGGTCCGTCTACAAGCCCGACGTTCTTAGTTTTGCCATTTAGGTCAAGATTCGAACACACTGGTATTTCCTGTCCTTGCGATATTCATAGTCTTATATTCCCCTTCCCTTTGGCCAGTCCAGAAATTGTTCTCGTCATAGGATTCCTTACAAATGTCAATTACACAACAATGAACAATGAAGCTCTCCCTCTTTTGGGCCCACTCCCCTAAGTTTCTCAATTGTTTTAACCTTCCACAATCAAAAGCTGCTTTAAAATTTCTCCAGGTTTCTGAATCAATACCAGACGGAAAGAAAACTATATATATTCTATACAGTTCTCAATTATTTGCTAAAACTCCAAAAGTAATGTGCATTATTCAGTTTTTGGACAGAGAGTCAAAACGAATAAGAGAATAAGAATTCAATTTGGTTTGGAAAAAAAATATAGGTTTGATTTCGGTTTTGAAAATACTAATTTTTTTTCTAATTCGGTCCAAAACATGCACAATTATAATTAATCTTAGTTTTATTTATATTTTGTGATTAGAAATGTGTATATTTGAAAATAATAATCTTGTGGATGTGTTTTGAAGTCCAAGTTTGATAGTTTAATAACTAATCTAACTTTGGACAAATTTTTATAATATAACAAACCTACCTACAAGAATTATATTATTTAATATAATTAATTGTAATTCCACTTTGGGTCTGGCCAATAAAATAATAAAAATTATCCAACCAAATCGATTGTCGGTTCGGTTCGGTTTTTGTTATGGCTAATTTTGTTTCGACTTCGGTTTTTGAATTTTAGAAATTCGGTTGATTTGGTTTTGACTCATTCGATTCGGTTAAAAGCGAATAAACCAAACGCTAACCCCTACACTACCAAAATAACCAACTTTAGCGACGGCCACATCCGTCGCGAATCCGTCGGTAACATAAATTACCGACGGCATAGCGACGGATATTTGATGAAAATGGCCGTCGGGAAATACGTCGTCGCTAAAATTTGTCCGTCGCTAAGCCGTCGGACAAATGGTTAACCGACGTACTAGCGACTGATTACCGACGGTTGCCTTTCAACGGATTAGCGACGGATTAGCGACTTGTTCCCGTCGGTTTACATGCCATATAATATTAAAATATCCGTCGCTAAGCCGTCGTAAATAGGTCGGTAAAAGCGTATCAGAGAGGTTCCTGATACGCAAAATCGGTCGCTATTCCGTCGCCATTCCGTCGTTAACCTCGACGTTATAGCGACGGATTAGCGACGGGTAGGGCGTCGGCCTGGTTCTGGAAAGCTTCCATAATTCCAGAACCATGTCGACGGATAATGGGTCGCTAAGCCGTCGCTAGTCCGTCGTCATCCTCGACAGATTAGCGACGGATTAGCGACCCATTATCCGTCGCTAAGTCTCTGGAAACCTACCATATTTCCAGAACCATATCGACGGATGTGCCGTCGCTAGGTAGTCGATATTCCGTCGCTAATATTAATTGTACCCAGTTAGCGACGGAAGTTCCGTCGCTAGTTGGTTGCTAGATCGTCGCTACCTGCAAATTTATTTCAACCAGTTAGCGACGGATTGTCCGTCGCTCGTCCGTCGGTAACTGCAAATATTTATATAACCCAGTTAGCGACGGATTTTCCGTCGCTAGTTAGTCGCTCATCGGTCGCTAAAAAGATATATCCGTCGCTAATTAGTCGCTAGTCCGTCGCTAAATGCAACATTAATTAAAAAAATTACAGAAACATTCTATTTCCTTTTCGTAAATATTACACATATTCATAATATCCAATATCCAAACATCCATGTACGATCAACAAATATCCAAATATCCAAATATCCAAATTCATAATATCCAATATCAAACAGAAATATCCAAACATCTATGTACAAATATCCAAACACAAATTCATAATATCCAAACATTCATGTACGCTTCCAAACTATCCAGAATTCAAAATCCAAAAATAGTACAAATATCCAAAAACAGTACAAATATCATTGAGATGGATCGCGTCGTCGTTCGGCTCTGCGGATGTACTCTTCCACCATGTACGCCGGCACCTGGGACAACACATGCTCTGGAAGCGTGCGGAGCTGCTCTGGCGACATCAAGTCCATGAGCCCAATGAGCGCAGTATCCGGTACCAGGCGGACCTCGGCAGAACGGTCAAATGAATAACGTCCAGGGTCGGAAGGACCGGCAACCGCACTAGACGGACCGGGAGCAGACGGATCTGGACCGGGAGCAGAAGAAGGACGTGGAAGGTGCTCCACCACATCCGACATTAGACTCCGTATTTCCGACATATCGGAGGTGAGAGTCGCAAGCTGCGTCCTCATATCGTCCGACGGGGGCGCGGGAGGAGGCGGGGGCGGTGGATATCTCGGAGTCGCGCCCTGCAACGACGCCGCCAGGGAACCTACGCCGTAGACGCGCCCTTTATTAAAGCCGCCGACAGACTCTACGAACACGTCGTCGTAGCGAGCGGCCATAGAAGAGGGCGTCTGGGTGGGCGTCGTTTCGCCGACAAGACAATGAGAACTAAGAGTGCCGTCAAGACAATGAGAACTAAGAGTGCCATCTGTAAAAAGAAAATCATACAATAAGTAGATGATCGAACGACAAAAACATAAACTGAAATAAGAATGTGTCCGTCTAAACTGAATTCACTAAGTTAGTTGTAAGTGCTTCTAATATATACCGATATTTAATCTAATCATCGTTATCGTCACTCACACCAATTCTACTCTCGTGTTGCCGTTTGTACATCCATGTACGATCAACAAAATAACGACTCATCCTCAATTTGGATGTGAAAATCTGTATCGTAAGACAAACTAAACATAAGAATAGCCCGATACCGATACTCATAAATTTGGATTAGGGTTAGGATGTTAGATATAAGTGAACTAGGTGATGTAGAGTACAATATAGGGAACTGTGAATGGACTGAAAGTTGCACATGAGAAGGTTCAATGAAGGGCCCATAAATGGGTTCACATGATAAGTTAGTAAGAATCCACATCACTATACATACTCCCCCGTCTCAGGAGTGTGTCTGGCTCCTATTTAGAACAGCACAGGTCACAACATGTCCAGAATAGCAAAACAGAGCTCTACAATGTATATCGGTATCGGACTATTCCTACGAGTATTGGTATCGGCGATATCAATACTCGTGTGAATAGGAGATTGCAATATAAGTCTAAGCTATCTAGCTAACATGTATACTTGCATTTACATTGTATCATAACTTGTATCTAGTTACCTTGCTAATCATGTATATACTCTTAACATATATGTGAAGACACTATACTAACATGTATTTAAATCAAGGTTCAAAGTATCGGTATCGGAATCGGTATCGGACTATATATTCCTACGAGTATTGGCATCGGCGATATCAATACTCGTGTGAATAGGAGATTGCAATATAAGTCTAAGCTATCTAGCTAACATGTATACTTGCATTTACATTGTATCATAACTTGTATCTAGTTACCTTGCTAATCATGTATATACTCTTAACATATATGTGAAGACACTATACTAACATGTATTTAAATCAAGGTTCAAAGTATCGGTATCGGAATCGGTATCGGACTATATATTCCTACGAGTATTGGCATCGGCGATATCAATACTCGTGTGAATAGGAGATTGCAATATAAGTCTAAGCTATCTAGCTAACATGTATACTTGCATTTACATTGTATCATAACTTGTATCTAGTTACCTTGCTAATCATGTATATACTCTTAACATATATGTGAAGACACTATACTAACATGTATTTAAATCAAGGTTCAAAGTATCGGTATCGGAATCGGTATCGGACTATATATTCCTACGAGTATTGGCATCGGCGATATCAATACTCGTGTGAATAGGAGATTGCAATATAAGTCTAAGCTATCTAGCTAACATGTATACTTGCATTTACATTGTATCATAACTTGTATCTAGTTACCTTGCAATATAAGTCTAAGCAATCTAGTATTGGTATCGGCGATATCGGTAGTATCGGCGGTATCGGATCGAAGTATCGGATTTTTTTGGTATTGGAAAACAAATAATTATTAATAAATTATTTACATTTAAAAACATATAATTTATACATTTAGGCATAATTTTAAGTGTTTTAAGTATTATTTCTTAGTAGTTTTGAAATTAAATGAAATTAAATTAAATGAAATAGTATTATTTCTTAGGATCGGGACATGCCAAACCGTATCCGTATCGGGGAATGCAACCCATTCCCCACCCCCCCCGACCCCCCTGCCCCCATTCAACACCCCCCCCCCCCGACCCCCCTG
The DNA here is from genome assembly GCA_029216955.1 of Iris pallida. Taxonomy (NCBI): domain Eukaryota; kingdom Viridiplantae; phylum Streptophyta; class Magnoliopsida; order Asparagales; family Iridaceae; genus Iris; species Iris pallida. Next base: position 19,269,851 of record JANAVB010010791.1, on the reverse strand, counting down.
CCCTCTCCATTACCCACCCCCCCCCGACCCCCCTGCCCCCATTCTCCACCCCCCCCGACCCCCCTGCCCTCTCCACCCCCCACCCCCCCGCCCCCCGACCCCCCTGCCCCCATTCAACACCCCCCCCGACCCCCCTGCCCTCTCCACCCCCCACCCCCCGACCCCCCTGCCCCCATTCCCCACCCCCCCGACCCCCCGACCCTCATTCCCTACCCCCCCACCCCCTGCCCCCATTCCCCACACCCCCCCGACCCCCTGACCCCATTCACCACCCCCCCCCCCCCCCCCCGCCCTCTCCACCCCCCGCGAAGCCGACCCCCCCCCCCCCCACTCCCCCCCCGGCCCCAAAACCCAAAATTAGAGAAAGAGAGAGAGAGAGAGATACCTGGTAGAGAGAGAGAGAGAGCCGCGAGAGAGAGAGAGAGAGCCGCGCGAGAGAGAGAGAGAGCCGCGAGAGAGAGAGAGAGAGTTTTGGGGGGAATAAAAAATTTCCCCCCGTCGGTTCAATTTAAGTTAGGGCACAGAACCTAGCGACGGAATAGCGATGGAATAAATTAGTCGCTACACCGTCGCCAATTAAAAGGTATTTTCCGACGGATATATCCGTCGCCAGTTAGTCGCTAAAGTTCCCGCCAATGTTTTAAAGATTTTGCTGCCAACATTTGCGACGAATAAGCGACGAAAAAGAATCCGTCGCTAACGTTCGTCGACTTAGCGACGGAAACCCGACATATTTTAACATTTAAAATTGGAAAAAATTATGTTATGTTGTCTGTCGCTAATCCGTCGCTAAGATGTCGAAAACTGGTCGCTATTAGCGACGGAATCCGTCCGTCGCTAAACTTCCGTCGGTAAAGTGGGGTATTTTAGTAGTGCTAATTATGTACAAAGGTAGTATGTTCTTCTGTTTTTGTCAGCTAGCTAGATAGTTTACTGTATATATATTTTCTCAGGTTATTAGCACAAAGTATATGAATTTAGTGCACATGTTTCAGTTTTCAAGTTACATTTCACAAGTTAATGAAGATTAATGGAGGAGCAGGAGCAATCAACCGACAGTGGTAGGCACATGGCGGCTCCCCATGCAAAATAGCTCGTGCAGGACATTGATGGAATTGGAAAAACCCACATCAAGCTAGATTGGGATATTATAGTTCCTCATATCTCGATGAATGGAGATTAACTGGGTGCGCAATTTCCTGAATCTTAATTCATTGGTCAGGATAAACTAAAGATGAGTAACTGGAGAATAACCTGGAAGCTATCAGCAAAATTATAGCACTATAAGTACTGAACACCAGCAACCCTTTTGTTACAAACCTTGAAACTGAAATTTCGAAGGCCTCTTTGAAGCATCTAGCTGTTGCTAAAGGTTTCTTGCACTAGAATGGAGGGTTGTAGGGGATTGAGGGAAAGGTTTTTGTTGCCATATGAAAACATGTGGTTAATGTTTATGTGGGAAGTGTGTGCTTGGGAAGGGTTTTTGCACATCTCATATACATGAAATATGGTGGTGTGCTTCTGGGACATGGTTTGTGTAGCCAGTCTGAACTTTATGTCATGGAGGCATGGATTTTATCCCCCTATATGTGTTGTCATTGGAGCAAATTTCCATGTTGGCATCACATATGAACATTCTGAACTCTTGATTCACAACTAGGCATCACATAAAATTGCAAATGAACAGATTGAACAACATGGTGGTTCTGATTCAGTCTTGTTGTTTCAGTCTACCATTTTCATCTTGTCTCGATTATGCATTTTAATATTTATGACGAGGGGCTTTAGACATAAATTTTACGTTAAAAAACAAATAGGCAGGTGTTGTAGGCTATTTTTATAGGAACAATTATGTACTCTTCTTAATGTTTCAAATCTAAGGGAGGTAAAAATACATTAGTGACTGATGGCACTTGAGCTGTTCTTTTATAGCGACATTGCATTTGGAGAAACTTGTTTAAGGGATGTGTTTGATGAATTCTGACATTAGTAATAAGGACTGGTTCCTGTGACAAACTTTTAATCCCTTTCTGAAGGACTGGTCATTCTCAGTAACATTCTTGATTTTGGGAAATGAAGAAAAGCAGATGAAAGCTAAGGTGCAGCAAACATCCGAGATCTTGGAAGATGTACACAACATCAGGAAGAAGTGAGTTTTAGCTAAATTTCATGTAGTTGTAGTTGAAGAACAATGGATTTAGATGGATCTGAATGCACGTAAAACTGTTAACGTAGTTTGTTTTTACTCATTAACCATCATCGTATTATTTTATTCTGGTTAATTAAATTAAAGTTTTTAATGGTATATCTGTTATAATGTTAACTACCTATGAGCAAGGCAACACAGTCAGGGCTCCAGCGTATGCCCATTTATATCTTGGCATATTTGCGTCCTGTATGACATGGACACAGCACAGACTTTTTTTTATTATGTCTGTGCTTGCTGACTTTGTATCAAATAATTTCAGAACTTATCTACAGGTAGCACTTGATGTAAGCTTGCAAGGTTGACATAGTGTTCTGCTCTACTGTATATATATTTGTCAGTCAAATCCTGATTCGGCTGCTCCGGTTGAGTCCATTGAGAGAATAGCCTCAACTAATAACTGGAGAAGAACTTCCTTGCGTTTAATTAGTCGGCTTAAAAGTAACCTTTGGGGAGTCTGCTTTTTACATTACCTTTCTATCAAATTATAGTTCAAAACTCATTTAGAAGGTAGCACTTGATGTATAGTAGCTATAGTCTTCTGCTCTGTTGTATATAAAGCTTCAAAATGATATTTACAATAATTGTTCCTAAAACTATTTTTTTTGCTGTCAGGATAGCAAGCATCATCAAGAACAAAGAAGGTGAAACTTGAAAAAGTGAAGGAGAGCCAAATATACATATGTGTATGTAACTTTAAGCATTGTAATTTTTCTTAGAGTTTATTTCTGGAATATTAGTTATTTATCGTCATATTTCAAGATTAACTCTTGTTAATTACATTGGAAAAGGTTACAGTGATGACTTGTTAGTTATTTATGATATTAGCTTTCTGCCTAGTCTATAAATAACAAAAGAAATTAACATAGGCTGGGGTAAGCATAATGTTCTAAAGGAAGTATAAGTGTAGCTATTGCAATACCATGTTACATGCACACGGATACGACACGTTTCAGACTTTCAGACACGACGACATGGACGTTGCACGAATTTTGGTGTCCTTTGTGCACTTTCACCTTCACATCACATTCTCAGTAACATTCTAATCCAGGATAAGGTTAACTAAATTGTTTCTGCCCCCTCAGCTAAGGAACTCGTCAGAAAATTGGAGGTATTAATGAAGATGTCGATATTTCATGATTAGATTTAATTTTTAGGCCTGACAATTATATAGACTGATTTGGTTGTCTTCTCTTTTTCTCAGGATTTCACTGGTGTTCCGGCTGTCGTTGATCTTTCATGATTATTGGTTATGTGGCCAAGTTTTGATGTGGACAATTTTGGTAGTTGTAAATATATATGTATTTGGATATTCTATTTTGAGAATGTAATGAAGATGTTGATATGTACTCTATTTTGAGAAATGTAATAAAGATGGTGATATATAATGTTAAGTTTTTGGAATATGCTAATTTGAATAGTATAAAGTGTTATAAATATACTAATTTGAATAGAGCGTTATAAATATGCTAATTTGAATAGTATAAAGTGTTATAAATGTGCTGCATTGAGCCTATACATATTATCTATTTATGACGTTTTAAAATTGTTCTGAATTGTGCACTATATATTAACTATTCATAACACTTTTATAGAAACTATTCATGACGGTTATTTTATGACGCTTTAAAAAAATATTTATAACACCCGTTTTCATAACGTGTCACGCCCCAGAACCAGAATACTGGAGAGCGGGGGCAGACATAGCCAGCTACGTATATTGAAATAGAAATCACCTCGATATACGGTCACGGCTGTCTAGATATGTGAGGGTTTTCTACAAGCCAACAGTCTCTTATGGTCATGAACAAGCCTAGTGTCTCAATCACCACAAGTAAGTAAAGTTGCAAGATGTATGATCATTAAATATACAATAATAAGGCGTCCCAAATATTACATATTCAGCTGATCATGAAGCTAGTCGTTACAAAATGTTAGGACTAGCAAGAGTTTAGTCATACATGATCAACCCTAGGATTTGTCAATCATGTTTACAGCCCGTAGGCAGACAGTAAGTAAAAGTGCTCCGAGCTAACAGGTGCTCGTCGGCTAAACGCCTCAAAAGAATAATTTTTTACAATAGAGTGAGCGAAACAAAATAGAAAACCCACTCTTGGCCCGGATTCCGTCTAGTGTTCATCATTGGGCTGGAAGCTTGGTAGATCCTCGGAAGCTGCTCCGAAATCTGGCCACACAAAACCAGCTGGGTCAACCCCAGAAGTGCCACAAGGGGGCCACGAAATAAGAACAAAAGTCAGCAATCAGCACAAAAAATCTAATATTAAGACTAAAATTACGAAAATATGTCAGGATGATATACGACGAGATAACCATGGAACTATTCCGATAGCCAGGTTACAACCCGTAAACCAAACAAGGACCGGGGTTGTAACCCTTCATCTGAACAGAGCTTGGTTTTCCACCATTTATCGGCAAGATAAGTAATGTAAGTAATCAAGACAGGAAGCAATCTTGCATGGGATCAAGACAGGACTAGACTGGTTACACCTCATTCAATCAATCACGGCCAAGCAGATCCTACGGCTTACTACTTTAACTAACTAGGGTTATCACAGGCCTAATTACTAACAAGATGCAGTGAGATTGCTCCACAGCCACAAGCCCTGCAGACCATCCAGGTTATCCAGGACGAAAGATTAGGGTTGAATTCAGGTGGGTACATCGTCCAGGAGACGCATGTACCCTTAGGTGACTTAGAGCGTGCAACACGCGACGGTGTGCTGGAAATGTGCCCTACTCGACGGCATGCTACAGATCCCAAGAGCGCCCAGGTAACGGGATTGCCTGTAGCTATGTCAATCTCTTCATGACTACTGTGTTATTCTAGTTATTAACCTTAATCCATTTTAGTAGGAACTCCTGACCGTGGTACTCAGGAGACCCATCCTAGATATGATGCAAGACAGGACAAGTGGATTTAACAATCAAGCAAGAAAGAACCACCCACGGTGTCGAGGCAAGTCAAGTTAAGTTATCAAGATAAATCATGTCAGGGTACTTGTCAGGAGTGCGCCACGACGGGCCACTATCAGGTCAGGTTGGTCATGTCAGGAGTGCACCACCACGGGTCACTGTCGTGTTATGCTAGCTCCTTGTCATACCGTGTCACGTACAATAGTCATTCTAAACATGTTAAGTAAAATCAAGTTCATGACAAAAGGCGTAAGGATATAAAATGGGCATAAAATATCTAATAAAATATCAAAGTGCAGGGTTATGAAGAGCCAGGATTAAAGAAATAAGACCAAAACTACAAGAGCCAATGGGTTAAGCAAAGGGGGTCAGGGGAGCAGCGTACGAAAAGTCACGCATGCTGAGAGCAGCGTGGGTGAAAAGTCACGCACGCTGAGAGAGCAGCATAGGTGAAAAGTCACGCACGCTACAGGGAGCAGCGTAGGTGAAAAGTCACGCACGCTACAGGGAGCAGCATAGGTAAAAAGTCACGCACGCTACAGGAAGCAGTGTACGTGAAAAGTCACGCACGCTACAGGGAGCAGCGTAGGTGAAAAGTCATGCACGCTACATGGAGCAGCATAGGTAAAAAGTCACGCACGCTACAGGGAGCAGTGTACGTGAAAAGTCACGCACGCTACAGGGAGCAGCGTAGGTGAAAAGTCACGCACGCTACAGGGAGCAGTGTACGTGAAAAGTCATGCACGCTACAGGGAGCAGCGTAGGTGAAAAGTCACGCACGCTGAAGGGAGCAGTGTACGTGAAAAGTCACGCACACTGAAGGAGACACGCTTCCAACAGAAAGCGTACTCAAGCCTGCGTACGCAGCGCTAAAGAGCGCACGTAGCTCAGGGTGCGTAAGCTAAATAGCTCTGCACACTACTCACAGTCTTCTCCAAACAGCAAGAACACCATGGCTGAACCCAAGTTACACAGCATCATAACTTGGCCATCCGAACTCCAAATCCGGATTTCCAAAGTTCCAACCAGGGTGGAATTGAATGCTCTTCCACAAGGAAACATCAAAACTCATAAAAATCCAACTTAAGTAGCTCAAACCATGCAAAATCCGAAAATAGAAATAACTTAGATCTAGAGCAAAGGAGACTTCAAATCTCAAAACACCAAGTTTTAACGTTGATCACCATGTCCTAATCTAGCAAATGGACAAGAAAAAGAGGGTTCTCATGTAGTGACAAGATGCACTTGCCTAGGGTTGGGAGAGTTGTAGAGGAAGAAGAAGAAGAAGAAGAAGGAAAATTAATGGTGGAAGTTATGAGGAGAGAGAGTGGTAGGTGGGGATATAAAGAGGGAGAGTTGTGGTGTGTTGAGGGTGGAGTGTAGGGCTAGGGTGTTCCAACACATAAAACCGAACCAAATCGAACCATCCCCAATAAAACCGAGCCATGCCAAAACCCAAAATACGAGAAATACCGAAATCCCACAAGTTGAGAAAAATAAAAATACATGCCAAAATCCAGATACGAGTATAAATACGAAATACGGGAAATGAGGGTGACATAACGGTTGCTGTGAGAAAAAAAGCATCATGGTTCGTCATTAATGACGCTTTTTAGCCGTCATTAAAAGGGTTTTTTGTTGTAGCGCGTGTCTCTTCCACCTTTCTAAAACGGTGAAATGATCTGGAGTCTCATCTTCGTCTTGATAAGAATTAAGGTAAAGAGACAACTTTAACTTCCTGAACCTATTTTCTGGTATAATTGAAAATTTCTTTAAAATTCTTTTCTATATATATTTAGTTGAATGCACTTCAACTTTAAATAGTCTTTTATTAAAAAAAAAACTATTGTAGCAATTAATTGTTTTATGAAAAATAGTTACAAATTGCTGATAATAATTAAATTAGTTCATTTTTGTATTTGGTTTATTAATTTGAATTCCCTTAGTAGGATTAAAATTTAAGTTCTCCGTTAATGTTCAAAACTACTAGATAATAGTAAATTATGAATTTCCAATAAATTACAATATTGCTATTGTTACTAATACTAATTAATTTTGTAATTAGTTATTAACTATTCATTATGTTTAAGAATTAATTATTGTTTTCGGATTATTTAATATATGATTTTTAGAGGAAGCAGTAAATGTTAGCAGTTGATAATTTATCTATTAAAACTGTTTACTGTTGGAGGAAAAAATTGTTTGGATTTTGAATTTGAAATGTGTGAATATTCGGATTTGGAAAAATATGTTGAAACAGTTATTAATCTGAAATTTATTGGAAGGAATATTTTGGTTTTGAAAAGTTGTTTGAAAAATGGTTTTGAATTTGAAATTCTGTTATTACTATTCTAACTTAGCCCCAGATCTGTATTTAATTTCTACTTTGCCACCGTGCTAATTAACCCTAGATCTACTGTAATCTACCTACACTGCCACTCATTACTACACTATAAATAATATTAAAATATTACACACAGTCCAATGTTCTGACACTCTCTCTCTACACGTCACTCTCTCTCTCTCTACAATTTCTCTCTCTCTCCTCACTGGACAGAAGGCTGAGCCCCATGCCCCGCTGCGCCCTCGTCGGAGCGCCACCGAGTTCGCCGACCACCGTCGTCATTGCCAGAGCACCGCCGTCGCCTCGTCTGCAGTGTCGAGCCTCGACTACAGCGCCACTTCGTGTGCTGCGCCACGTCATCGAGCAGCGCGCTTCGATCCTCGTGCACCGCCATTAGTACGGAGCAGGGAGCCTCGGAGAACGTGCAGCCACCTCGGGCCGTGTGCACCGCTATCAGTGCTCCTCGATCTGGGAGTCTCTCGAGCCGCGCGCCTCTGACGACCGCCACTGTAGCGCCAAGGACCACCGCACCAGAGAGCCTCCGTGAAGACCGAGTCGTCCCCTCGGTGCACGAGTTGCCCTCGTGTGACGAGACGACCCTTCGAATCTCGCGCTAAGTCGAGCCGTCCATTCGGGAGTCGAGCCACGTCATCGGGAGCCGTCGACTGGATCTGCACTGCCTTGGTTCACCGCAGACGTCGCCTCGAGCCGCATCATCATCAGATCTGGAGTCGAACCACTTCGAGCAGCCGTCCACCACCGCTGGCCGGAGTTCCTCGCTGATCCCGACGAAGCTTCCATCATCGTGTCCAGATCGGACACGAGTCCATCAGATCCGCCAAGGAGTCCTCGAGCCGTCACCATCGTTGCTGCTCGGACCACCGTCGCACTGTGGATCGACGACCCCGCCAGGCTGGTGAGCCTTTCGCCTCGATCTCCTCGACTTTTCTCTTTCTTCTTCTCTTCTGGTACTAGAAATTAAGGGTTAGGGTTTCTGAACCTAGATCTAGGGTTCTTGGCTGGAGATTGGGGAAGACAACCTAGAAACTAGGGTTTTCGATTTTAGGGTTTCAGACCTAGAGTTCGATCTAGACTGGCTAGAGGAAGCTGAACCTAGGGTTCTTCTGCGGAGTTCCGAAGTGAAGGAGATGACCTAGAAGCTGGGGCTTCGGCCATGGAAATATTTAGGGTTTCGGTAAGACTTTGACAGGAAGAAGAAGAACTTAGGGTTAGGGTCCCTGGAGAACGGAGGAAGAAGACAGAGTGGAGAAGGCGAAGTCTTCTGTTCGTCGGAGTAGCCGGAGAAGACGAGACGCTCGCCGGAGGGTTCTCTCGAACCTCTGGTGGGTTCTGGAAATTTTGGGGAAATGAAGAGGAGAGAGAAGGGATTGGGTTTTTATGTTTAAGAGCGGGCCGGGTTTCTGGGCCGAGTCTTAGGCCACAGTGATGGGTTGAATATTATGTTTTTATTTGCAGCATTTGATTTCATTTGTTCTATGATGCTGGGTTATATTGTTTGGGCTGGTCTGTGAGTTAAGTGTGGGCTGATCGGTTTTAAGAGAAAATATTAAGTTTTAATAAGCTGGGTTACAGTGAGAAGATGGGCTGGGTTTTCGGGCCAGGTTTTGGGCTATGAATAAAAAGCTGTGTTGGTTTTAAAATTGGTTAGTGAAATTGTGTTGGGCCGGGCTGTAACAGTTGGGCTGGACTAATAGGATGGGCTGGGTTATTTAGAAATAAATAATGGTTAGGCTTGTTTAGGTTTGGGCTTGGGTTATTTGGACTGCTTTTAATAATTATTGTTAAATTTTATGTTGTCAAATATTAACTTGTATAGTATTTAGTGATTTTAAATATTAAATAAATCTTGTATAACATTTTAGTATAATGTATAATTTTGTATATATATAGTATTATTAATTGTTAAGATTATTATTTCCAAAAAGGATTTATTATAACTAATATTACTTTCTTAATAGGAAAAACTTCTAATTTAAGATCTTTAAATATATATTGTATATAAAATTATTATTGGTTAAATATTGAATAAATATATTTTCTTATGAAAGTATGTTGTGACTAAAACTATTTTAAGGGTTATTAAACTATTTTCAGAGTAAATAGATTAGATCATAGTTAGTAATATGGTTGGGTAATTTTCATTGTTTAAACCCTAATACTTGTACAAAATATAACAGGTGATCATTGCAACCATGCAGTACTATTATCGTGCAACCAAACCGAGGCAAGTACATTCTATGGTTTTGATCAGTGCATTTTCTTGTTCTTTATTGCTGACACACTGCGACACGTTCATGATCTTTTCTGGCTTGTTCTTTCATGATCTTACTTGTATCTTGGGGTGAAGAAATACTCTAGATATGTGACCAAACCCGGATACTTATTCATGATAGCTTAGGCCTCACACAGTGCACGCGGGTCCTAAGCCGTACCTACATGATCTTTCAGGATCTTTCATGTTCTTTCATGGTCTTACCCAAGCCGGTCACATATCATAGACGTATTTCAAATTTATAACACACATGTTCAGGATTTTGTTCTTACATTAGTTTCCTATGATCCTGATCTTGATTTTAGCTATAGTCGTGATCTTTCCTGCATCTTTACATAGTCATGATCTTTCATGTATCTTTATAGTCATGATCTTTCATGTATCTTTACATACCTTGTTCTTATCCTGTTCTTTCAGCATTTACTTCCATATCATGATGTTATTGTTCATTACCTAGAACTGTACTTTGCTCTGCTCCTGAATAGGATATGTTGCAGGTGAGATGGAGGCTTTGTGTGACACCTACTATGGACAGGATAGTACTTTCCCTACTGAGCCAACTGGAGCTGCTTCTGACCTAGAGGCTGCAGAAGCCTAGAGCTTCATTAGTACTTTCCATTTTCTTTCCATGTATTGAGACTAGCAGACTCTTTTATTAATTGAAATGTAATAATTCTGATATTGTACTTTACTCTGGATATGGGGACACATTTATAGATGCTGTAATTTCATACATGTTCATATTTATCTGGTTAGTTTCCCTAGATTGGTACAGCTTACTTTGTTGTGTCTAACAACAAAGGCTGGGCGTGTCCGACTCGTATCCGATTATTCGGGAGCGGGTCGTGACATATTTTTAGTGGTGGCCTATGCAGGTCCATCCTAATGGTACCTAGGTCTTAGCGTACTATTGGGGGACTTGATTACACTAGGAAAACTTGATCACAGCATAGGAAAATCGGGAAATAAGGGTATATCAGGTATATCAGGTGTATCAGGTATTTTAATATTCTATAAACACTTGTTGTATTTAGGTCTAGGTTATTTTAACAGTTTTCTGTTTTTCAGATAATTCAAGCACGCGACACCGGAACGGTTGATTCACCTATACTTGAGGTCTCCAAGCTTCCACCCCGCAGGTCGTCCCTACTATCCCCATGGGTAGTACGTGGTTGACGAAGATGATTGAAGAGTTTCTTGTTACCCAGAGAGAGCAAGCCGTCATTTTCCAAGCCAGACTTGTGAATGCACTTTTCAGAAAAAGACTTATGCTTTCCAGACTTCTAGACCTTTGGACTTCTTCGACACCGAGCACATATCTTGCATCGAGGAGCAGATCGAGAACCTGGAGTCGCAACTGAAGATCATCCAAGTTTTGAAGGATCCGACTCCTCTGAAGACTGAAGCCACTAGCCAAAATATCCAGAATATAACACAGACAATGGAATGAGACGGAAAGCTGAAGCACATGAGAGACATGAAGACTTATGACGAAGACAATAACTAACTTGGACCCACAAAGCATCGTAACACTCAGTCGGCGTTTCTTCGGTCACACCATCAGTCGCATCATCAGGAGCAGATCTCAGTAGCCAGCACGCCAGCAGTCATATATTCCTGCCAGATCCCTGCACTTCAGTTCCAGCGGGAGATCCAGATTCAGATCCAGCCGACGATCATTTACAATTTCTGCCACCTCTCAGGATGCCACTATGAAGAGTGCCGCAAAAGACGGAGACTATACTGTACTACGGATCGATTGCCCACCAAATCATGGATTGCTGGAGAACGTTGATCACATTGCCCGAGAACAAGCGCGAGGAGCATCAGACTACAGCAAAAGGGAACCACCTTTTCAGAATCAGCAACCACATGGAGCACTACCGCAAGGACCGACCTACGGCAGGACAGCTGAAGAAATTGAAGTGATTCCAGTCCCAGAGAAACACTGAAGATGGACTGACGATAGAAGATTTCTTTTGCATGGTTGGAAAAACCATGTATCTTGATTAATAATCCAGTCTTCCCTTAAATTCCTCCTAACACATTGATCATTTCTTGAAACTTCTTGTTTCTATTTTGGAACCTTGATTGATGTTCGAAACTTATTTCAAGATATTATTTCATATTCGACAAACTTGTTTCAGACCCACAATTCAATATTGTTTGAAATCCATTATTCGATACCGTTTGTACATTCATTCAAGACCTTGTTTCCTAGTGATGGCTCCTAATTGTAAATTTTGTTCTTTTATCAAACTTCGTATTAATTAAGATTTAATTCCTATTCGAGACTTGTTTCCTCATTTCATAACTTTGATTTTCTAGTCAAGAATTATTGGTCCACTATTTTTGTTTCGATCTTGTCCCCTATCCAAGATTTGCTTGTTTTATGGATACTTGTTCCTACTCCTTTATTGATATTCTGTTTGCTAATTGAACTTGTACTACTCAGAATTACTCCTATTTGAAATATCATTCTGAAACCTTGTTTGAATCTTGCTTCTATTCGAGATTTCATTTGCAGATTTTGTTTCTATCTTAAAAAAAAAAAAAAATTGCCTCGTTCCCTATGAGATTTTATTTCTCAATCGTGAATTATTTTTCGTTCTATTCACGATCTTGTTGATCTTGCCTCGTATTTTGAAATTTCACTTGTTTCATATCCGCTATCTAATACCATGTTTTCATATTCATTTTTTTTATGACTTTGTTTCGATCTTGCTTCATACTCGTTTCAGTCTTCTATTCGAGGCTTATTGAAATTTGGTTTTCTAATCGTGATTTTGAGATCCTGTTTCCTATTCGGAACCTTGCTTTCCTTCGAGATTTTGCCTCTGATTCGAGAACTTATTTTGTTCACGACCTTATTTGACCTCGTTTCCTATTTGAGATTTCGCTTGTTTCATACTCACCATTCAATGCTTGTTTCCTATTCTCTGCTTGATACCCTATTCTCCTCACTAGTCATGACCTTGCTTCTTGTTCGAGAATTACTTTCTATCTGCAATTTTGTTGATATTTTAGTTTTAATGAGACTTTGTATACTATTGGAGATTCATTTCCCATTTGGGATCTGTTCGAGATTTTGTCGTTACTTAAGATTTTGTTAAACTTCGTTTCCAATGCGCGATTTATTTCTTATTTTGCGACATTGTCTTATATTTGATGCCTTGCTACTGTTCGTCCTTCGAGACTCTGTTACCCTTTCAAGATGACGTTCCATATATGGAATCTTGTTACCATTCCAGATATCAGTTGATATTTTGTCATAATTTGAACTTCGTTCTGTCTGAAATTTTAAATCTCCCTGGCTGCCCTTTTGTACTCACTGATTGGATCCCTTGTCATTTTTAGTACCTAATAAACTCATGTATTCTAACAGTCAGGTAACTTCACATTTCCGTGACTTTGACTATTGAAATTCATTTTGAAATTCTTTTGAAATTCCTAGGGATAAAGTCGAGAGGCTATTCGATGACCTACTATGGCATGACAGTTGCGCGCTGCAGCCATTAGCTGGATTATGGAGACTGAAGGTTCACTGCGGTCAGTTGCGCACTGGCGAGGCATGAGCTCTAAGTCAAAGTAATTCCAGGTATTCATAAGTTCTCGGATATTATTGAGACTATGTCCTAAATCATAAAATTTTAAATTCTTGAGTTGTTCCGATAACATGGATAAGTTGATAGAAATATTCGGTAATTTATTATTATTATTTCAATCATTGAGCCAAAGGTTCACTGCAGTCAGATATACACTACACTGGCGAGGCAGGACCTCTAGGTAAAATGATTTCGAATATGTATAGTTTTCGGATACTATTGAGATTATATCCGTGTTATGTACCATGTTGATCTCTTATCACCATTTGGCAAGCTTATCGAAATCATCTTGATATTGATCTTATGTTAACCTCCGCAAATTGGTTTCATCTTCTCTCGATTCATCTTGGAAATTTATCCTTCCTTTAATAATTGTTGATCTAATTTCTTTTATGGATTGATTTAGCGTATTGTACTAATTTTGTTAAACGGTTCCATATCTTGATAGCTAACCTTGAATCGTATCATTTCTATAGTTATCGTATTTTAGCTCTTATCAAGCTTAAATAATTTTGATCATTTTATCGTGTTTAGAATTTTTAGTCATAGCAATGCTAGTTATACAAAACGTTTTTTTGGATTGAGTCATAAATTCATGAAATTTTTTATTATTCTCATATTTAGGATTTATCATGCCTAGATTTTAAATTTTGAGCATTTCTAGAAGTTGTGATTTTACGATCCTATTTTTAGTTAATTTTTAATCATTTTCAAGTTTTGAAATTGGTCAATCTTAATAGTGTTTATTGTGCCTTTTGAAATTTCGAGGACGAAATTTTTGTAAGGGGGATAGATTTGTAACTTCCTGAACCTATTTTCTGGTATAATTGAAAATTTCTTTAAAATTCTTTTCTATATATATTTAGTTGAATGCACTTCAACTTTAAATAGTCTTTTATTAAAAAAAAACTATTGTAGCAATTAATTGTTTTATGAAAAATAGTTACAAATTGCTGATAATAATTAAATTAGTTCATTTTTGTAGTTGGTTTATTAATTTGAATTCCCTTAGTAGGATTAAAATTTAAGTTCTCCGTTAATGTTCAAAACTATTAGATAATAGTAAATTATGAATTTCCAATAAATTACAATATTGCTATTGTTACTAATACTAATTAATTTTGTAATTAGTTATTAACTATTCATTATGTTTAAGAATTAATTATTGTTTTCGGATTATTTAATATATGATTTTTAGAGGAAGCAGTAAATGTTAGCAGTTGATAATTTATCTATTAAAACTGTTTACTGTTGGAGGAAAAATTTGTTTGGATTTTGAATTTGAAATGTGTGAATATTCGGATTTGGAAAAATATGTTGAAACAGTTAATAATCTGAAATTTATTGGAAGGAATATTTTGGTTTTGAAAAGTTGTTTGAAAAATGGTTTTGAATTTGAAATTCTGTTATTACTATTCTAACTTAGCCCCAGATCTGTATTTAATTTCTACTTTGCCACCGTGCTAATTACCCCTAGATCTACTGTAATCTACTACATTGCCACTCATTACTACACTATAAATAATATTAAAATATTACACACAGTCCAATGTTCTGACACTCTCTCTCTACACGTCACTCTCTCTCTCTCTCTCTACAATTTCTCTCTCTCTCCTCACTGGACAGAAGGCTGAGCCACCATGCCCCGCTGCGCCCTCGCCGGAGCGCCACCGAGTTCGCCGACCACCGTCGTCATCGCCAGAGCACCGCCGTCGCCTCATCTGCAGTGTCGAGCCTCGACTACAGCGCCACTTCGTGTGCCGCGCCACGTCATCGAGCAGCACGCTTCGATCCTCGTGCACCGCCATTAGTGCGGAGCAGGGAGCCTCGGAGACCGCGCAGCCACCTCGGGCCGTGTGCACCGCCATCAGTGCTCCTCGATCTGGGAGTCTCTCGAGCCGCGTGCCTCTGACGACCGCCACTGTAGCGCCAAGGACCACCGCACCAGAGAGCCTCCGTGAAGACCGAGTCGTCCCCTCGGTACACGAGTTGCCCTCGTGTGACGAGACGACCCTTCGAATCTCGTGCTAAGCCGAGCCGTCCATTCGTGAGTCGAGCCACGTCATCGGGAGCCGTCGACTGGATCTGCACCACCTTGGTTCACCGCAGACGTCGCCTCGAGCCGCATCATCATCAGATCTGGAGCCGAACCACTTCGAGCAGCCGTCCACCACCGCTGGCCGGAGTTCCTCGCTGATCCCGACGAAGCTTCCATCATCGTGTCCAGATCGGACACAAGTCCATCAGATCCGCCAAGGAGTCCTCGAGCCGTCGCCATCGTTGCTGCTCGGACCACCACCGCACTGTGGATCGACGACCCCGCCAGGCTGGTGAGCCTTTCGCCTCGATCTTCTCGACTTTTCTCTTTCTTCTTCTCTTCTGGTACTAGAAATTAAGGGTTAGGGTTTCTGAACCTAGATCTAGGGTTCTTGGCTGGAGATTGGGGAAGACAACCTAGAAACTAGGGTTTCCAATTTTAGGGTTTCAGACCTAGAGTTCGATCTAGACTGGCTAGAGGAAGCTGAACCTAGGGTTCTTCTGGGGAGTTCCGAAGTGAAGGAGATGACCTAGAAGCTGGGGCTTCGGCCATGGAAATATTTAGGGTTTCGGTGAGACTTTGACAGGAAGAAGAAGAACTTAGGGTTAGGGTCCCTGGAGAACGGAGGAAGAAGACAGAGTGGAGAAAACGAAGTCTTCTGTTCGCCGGAGTAGCCGGAGAAGACGAGACGCTCGCCGGAGGGTTCTCTCGAACCTCCAGTGGGTTCTGGAAATTTCGGGGAAATGAAGATGAGAGAGAAGGGATTGGGTTTTTATGTTTAAGAGCGGGCCGGGTTTCTGGGCCGAGTCTTGGGCCACAGTGATGGGTTGAATATTATGTTTTTATTTGCAGCATTTGATTTCATTTGTTCTGTGATGCTGGGTTATATTGTTTGGGCTGGTCTGTGAGTTAAGTGTGGGCTGATCGGTTTTAAGAGAAAATATTAAGTTTTAATAAGCTGGGTTACAGTGAAAAGATGGGCTGGGTTTTCGGGCCAGGTTTTGGGCTATGAATAAAAAGCTGTGTTGGTTTTAAAATTGGTTAGTGAAATTGGGTTGGGCCGGGCTGTAACAGTTGGGCTGGACTAATAGGATGGGCTGGGTTATTTAGAAATAAATAATGGTTAGGCTTGTTTAGGTTTGGGCTTGGGTTATTTGGACTGCTTTTAATAATTATTGTTAAATTTTATGTTGTCAAATATTAACTTGTATAGTATTTAGTGATTTTAAATATTAAATAAATCTTGTATAACATTTTAGTATAATGTATAATTTTGTATATATATAGTATTATTAATTGTTAAGATTATTATTTCCAAAAAGGATTTATTATAACTAATATTACTTTCTTAATAGGAAAAACTTCTAATTTAAGATCTTTAAATATATATTGTATATAAAATTATTATTGGTTAAATATTGAATAAATATATTTTCTTATGAAAGTATTTTGTGACTAAAACTATTTTAAGGGTTATTAAACTATTTTCAGAGTAAATAAATTAGATCATAGTTAGTAATATGGTTGGATAATTTTTATTGTTTAAACCCTAATACTTGTACAAAATATAACAGGTGATCATTGCAACCATGCAGTACTATTATCGTGCAACCAAACCGAGGCAATTACATTCTATGGTTTTGATCAGTGCATTTTCTTGTTCTTTATTGCTGACACACTGCGACACGTT
The DNA here is from genome assembly GCA_029216955.1 of Iris pallida. Lineage (NCBI taxonomy): Eukaryota > Viridiplantae > Streptophyta > Magnoliopsida > Asparagales > Iridaceae > Iris > Iris pallida. Next base: position 19,252,741 of record JANAVB010010791.1, on the reverse strand, counting down.
CATGATCTTTTCTGGCTTGTTCTTTCATGATCTTACTTGTATCTTGGGGTAGGAAAATACTCTAGATATGTGACCAAATCCGGATACTTATTCATGATCTTTAGCTTAGGCCTTGCACAGTGCACGCGAGTCCTAAGCCGTACCTACATGATCTTTCAGGATCTTTCATGTTCTTTCATGGTCTTACCCAAGCCGGTCACATATCATAGACGTATTTCAAATTTATAACACACATGTTCAGGATTTTGTTCTTACATTAGTTTTCTATGATCCTGATCTTGATTTTAGCTATAGTCGTAATCTTTCCTGCATCTTTACATAGTCATGATCTTTCATGTATCTTTATAGTCATGATCTTTCATGTATCTTTACATACCTTGTTCTTATCCTGTTCTTTCAGCATTTACTTCCATATCATGATGTTATTGTTCATTATCTAGAACTGTACTTTGCTCCGCTCCTGAATAGGATATGTTGCAGGTGAGATGGAGGCTTTGTGTGACACCTACTATGGACAGGATAGTGCTTTCCCTACTGATCCAGCTGGAGCTGCTTCTGACCTAGAGGCTGCAGAAGCCTAGAGGTTCATTAGTACTTTCCATTTTCTTTCCATGTATTGAGACTAGCAGACTCTTTTATTAATTGAAATGTAATAATTCTGATATTGTACTTTACTCTGGATATGGGCACACATTTATAGATGCTGTGATTTCATACATGTTCATATTTATCTGGTTAGTTTCCCTAGATTGGTACAGCTTACTTTGTTGTGTCTAACAACAAAGGCTGGGCGTGTCCGACTCGTATCCGATTATTCGGGAGCGGGTCGTGACAACAACTCTTGAGTAGGTTGGGAAGATTGCTTTTGTTTCTTTCTTTGTAGTATGCGACCGGCTGCTGATAGCTTAGACGCCAAGCCGGAGCTACTACTAGCCCCCCCTGAGTTGGTCGGGTCGACGTTGCTCCTTCTTCGTACAGTATAACTAACCTGTCCAAGGCAACTTTAACTTCTATTTTCATGTCAGTAACATCTATACCCATATATTCTCCATATCCATCTAATAAAACCTCTACGCCATCCAATTTGATTGTAGGATCAAATATGGAAGCCAAACAATATAAAAGAGATACTTCACCCCAATATTTCTTGAATTTGGCTTCCATATTTCTCACTGCATATTCAAAATTTGGATGATCTCTATATTTAGAAAATAAATAAGACATGTTACAAAGTTCACGTAAAGCTAAGCAAGATGTGGGATAATAAACACCAGAAAGAATACATGTAGCATTGTAAAAAACTTCTAAAAATTCACAAACACTTTCAGCTGCTACCCAATCATCAGTAGTAACTTGATAGTCAAAGCTGACATCCGAATTATAATAATATGTAATAGCATTCTTAAAAGGAATTGCAGATTTCAACATCAAGTAGGTGGAGTTCCACCTATTTGGTATATCCTTCACAAATCTTCTAAAAGTAATACCAAAATGTGCGCACGTGCATGCAAAACTTTGTTGTCTACTTGGAGGCGAGTTTAGGTGGAGCAAGCATTGTCGCAGAGTGTCTAAATGGGAATCAAAAAATTTTAAACATTCTTTAACAACTAAGTTAATTATATGGCAAGCACACCTAACATGCAAACGTCTACCTTCTAAAATAGGCTGAAAAATCATTGACAAAGAAGACATAGCAGCAGTATTGTTTGATGCATTGTCCAAAGAGATAGAAAAACTTTTAGGGTGAATATCATATTCACGCACGTGTTTTGAAATCTCACTTGAAATTATAGCGCCCGTGTGTGGACATTCTATAATTTTAAGACAGATGATGCATTTTTGCAACATCCATTGTGCATCTATATAGTGTGCAGTAATACAAATGTAAGCATAACTCCACTTAGTAGTCCAAATATCAAAAGTAATAGCCAACTTACTAACATTTTGAAAATCCGCTTTCAAAGCGGCTTTCCGCTCATTAAAGAGACGAATAGCCTCATTTCGAGCTTGTTGTCTACTCAATCTAGTAAAGGAGGGGTTTAGAGAAATTGATGCATAATCTCGTAAAGATTCGCTTTCACCCGTCGTGAAAGAAAGTTCTTCACGAATAATATGTTTAGTTAATTCAGTTTTATGCCGAGCAGCTGAGTAAGTAAAGTTACCCATTGAAGAACCGGTGGCGCCAAAGCTTATTTGGGTTTGGGACGTTTGAAGTGTGTCCTTCCCGTAGCAAGTGTCGTAGTGTCTGGATATGGTCCCGGTGCCACCGTCCTTCTTCCATGCGTACTGGTTGCAATATTTCTTGGATTGTGCCTTGTATGGTATTGGTTCACCCTTGGCATCTAAAACAAGCGAACCATCAGGATTAGTTTTAAAAATCAAAGTAAAATATTTCCAATACTTAGACCTTTTTTTTCTTTTCAGGACGTTGGGTGGAACTAGCGACTTCTGGAGGAGATGGTTGGAACCCCTCCGGAATCGGATTGGTTGCTACTTGCTCAGGTGGAATTTCAGTACCGTTAAAAAAAGTATTAAAAAATTGGTAAGTCTGTCCAGCAAGATCAGGTGGGTTTGAACCTTCACCAGCCATATATAAAATAAAATAAAGTAAAACTATGTTAGAAGAAAGTAAGGGATTGAGAGGAAGATCGGGAAGCCGTAGAACCGGAATGGAGTTGGGAGGGAGATCGGGAAGCCGTAGAGCACCAGAGCACCGGGGAGGGAAAGCCGTAGAACACCGTAGAGAAATGTTTGGAATGAGTTGTGTTTGAAAAATGGAATTTTTGGCCTATTTATAGAAATTTTTCAGGATTATTTTGGTAATTTTGGGCAAAAAATGACCAAAATGCCCCTCCCAACGTTTTAATAACGACTATCATGGGAGGGACATTTTTGTAAAAGAACCCCCCCTCCAACGGTCGGCAGCTCAAACAAAAAAAAAAAAATTCCAACGGGCGGCCCAACGGTCGGCTGGGCCGGTCCCACCGGGCCGGGCCGCTGCTGCATTAAAAAAAAAAAAAATTTGCTCGGGCCGGGCCGGGCCGGACTCGGGCTGGTGGGGTGAGGCCCGACCCGACCCGTTGGGGGTGGGGAGCCGGACCGGTTCGGACCAGAGGCGGGCCGGACCGGACTGAATGGCCAGCGGGCCGGTCCGAGCCTGGGTCGGACTCCGGGCTAACCGGCCCAAGGCGCAACATGAGTTCAGTTGCAGATATTCTTGTCGCACAGAACCCCCATTTCTCAAAGAATTTGCTCCATCCACCCGTAGAATTGTTTCTTTGTGCAAGAACTGTTCACCTGTGCATAATTGTTTTCCTGCGCAAAAATATTTCTCTGAGCAGAATTTTTTCTCTACACAGAAATTTATCTCTGCAGAAATTTTCCTGTTGAAACCTTTGGACCCGTGACCATTTCTTCTATCCTATCGGTTGTTTCTTCCTTTTTTATCTTTTGAACACTCAGTATTTAATGCTAAAGCATATTGTCACATCCCATCACCTCATTCTTTCACACCATCATTAATGCCCAACTCACTTTCTTTCCATGACATTCTATCATCAATGTTAATCGTGCTTCATTATTCCCTTTGCATTGAAATAAATACATCAAACCCCCCTATGTTTTATGAGTATTACAGAGACTACCCCTATTTGAAACTAATTACACTCACCACCCCTCTCCTTTAGAAGTTTTATAAAACATAGGGGTAGTTAGTGTTATATTTTTATAGAAAATAGAAACTATAGGGGTGGTCTGCGTAATTAGTTTCATAGTAAGAGTAGTTTCTGTAATAAGTGTAAAACATAGGGATAGTTAAAGTAATTTGCCCGCATTACATTTGATGTCTGGGAGAGTAGCTATGCCTCTAGTACCTGACACTACCGCCACTTCCCATCACATTAATGCGTACATCAAACACACCATTTAATGTCCATTAATTGACACTCTTGACACAAATTCTTCTATAAATACCCTTCCACTTTCGGCCATTGCTCTTCTATTGCACCAAACAGTTCTCGAAGTTTCTCAGTGCAACTGCCCTACCGTCGCCATCGCCTCCTTACTTTTCATTGTCAGCCACCGCTGCAATTTGCAGCAGTACGATGAAACAACATTCGTGGAGCTTGACACCGTCTAGCACTCCACTCCAGTTCACCTTCGAGCCAACAAAATCATTAGGACCTGTTTGGATGGCCGTGAGTGAGTGGACTTAGGAGGAGAGATGCAGCAACTCTCTTCTCACTTTTACAGATTCGGTGTTTGATTGCAAGTAAAAATTGAGAGGGAGGTGGAGAATCTCTGGCGCCCGCAGAGTCTTGTCTCCTCACCGAGTTACTCTCCACCTACATCCCAAAAATAGAGTAACTCCGGTGGAGCTCCTCGAGATTCCTCACTTTTGCTGGTTGGAAGAGCTCTTTCGCTACAGTCACCCCTTCCTCCCACGCTTGACAGTTGCGAAGAAATTTCGCAGAGGTAAAACTTCTCCCCCTTGTGTTCGAGTCCGTAAATTTTTGGGAAAAATTTGGGGAAAGATTTGATCCTTGATTTGGGGAAAAATTAGGGGAAAATTTTTTCGGAAACATTTTCAGCGGATCTGTGAAAAAATTGGAAAATTTTTGGGAAAGATTTGATCCTTGATTCTTCAGATCTGATGCTATGAAATAGAAAAAATAGTTGCCCGAAAATTATTATCCTTGATTCTTCAAATCTGCATGTGAAAAATCGTTGTCAGGAATTTTTCGAGAAATTTAGTATGGAAAAATAGTTCGGAAAAATAGTTCGAAAAATATTGCCAAAATTTTTCGAACACATCCGAGATGTCAAAAAATTTGTAGATGGAAAAATTACTTGTCTGCATATTTTGGAAAATATACTTTCCTTCATTCATCAGATCCGGGTGTGAAAATTTGGGAAAAATTACTATCCTTGATTCATCAGTTCATATATGAAAAAATATCTTTATTTTATATTGGGCTTAAATGGTGAGAAATAATATGCTATATTTTTCAGATCGGGTTGTTTTCTTTCCGATATGTTTTTTCTTCCACAACTGTGTATTTTACTTAAGATCTACGAACTTGAACAATATAAAATAAGGAATAAATACACGAGAATTGAGTCTATATTTATGATTCATTGTTTTTTATTTTTATGTAGATGGATTTGTCGAATCCCAACGATCCATTACTTAATGCGGCAATCGCTAGTATAATAACAGTCATAACCATAATTATGACTCTGATTGAAATGGAGGACAATGACCGACGGGGCATTGCACGGAAACCCTCCCTAATTAGAGAACAGTGGAGGCAAGCATATATGTATCGAATTTTGACAGCCGGACCAAATAACTGTGTCCACTATCTAAGGATGAGTAAAGGTGCTTTCTACGGTCTCGCAAATATTCTTCGTTCCAATGGGTCACTGCACGATACGAGATATGTTTGTGTGGAGGAACAACTTGCACTATTCCTGTACATGTTGGGACATAAGTCCAAAAATAGAGTATGTGGCATTGAATTTATTCGGTCTGGAGAAACAATTTCTAGGTATTTCAATAAAGTTCTAGGTACAATTTCTACCATCCGAGAACGATTTGTGAGGCAACCCGGTTCCGAAACTCCATTGGAGATAAGGAATTCAACGGATTGGTTTCCGTACTTTAAGGTAAACTAAAGTTATTTTAATAAAAGTCTTATGCTAATGTAATTTAGTAGTAGACATTAACAATAAATTTTATTGAAATATAGGATTGCGTAGGGATGATAGATGACACACACGTGCAGGCTACCCTCCCAGCCTCTATAGTCGCGAGGTTTAGGGGTAGAAAACAAGTAACACAAAATGTGTTAGCTGTTTGTACTCCTAACAAGATGTTTACATATATCCTCGCTGGTTGGGAAGGTAGTGCCAATGACATGACAGTTTTAAAGGATGCGCTTTCTAGGCCATCTCCACATGGCCTGAAGGTCATAACAGGTAAATAGTTTCAACCATTCACACATTTTTGTTTCCCTTTTTCACAAGTTGCTTTCGACATATAAGAATGAATTAATCTGCAAATTTTGTAGGAAAGTATTACTTGGTTGATGCTGGCTACACCACGATGCCTGGTTTTATTGCTCCTTATCGTGGAGTTAGGTACTACATCAATCCTAAGAAGGATCGTCACCCTAGCAATGCAAAGGAACTATTCAACTATAGGCATTCAAAGTTGCGTAGTAAAATCGAATGTGCCTTTTCTACGTTGAAGAACCGGTGGTGCATACTAGGGGAGAAAAAATTCCACGACTTTCCTACCCAGGTTGATATTGTACTAGCATGTTGTGTTTTACACAACTACATTCTTGGAGTCGACCCTAAAGACGAGTTAGTTGTGGATGATCCGACTAACTTTGAAGGGAAAGACGTTGAAGAAAATTTGTTCCAATATGAACAATTCTGCCAGACTAGTACACAAGTTCAACGAACCGTCAAGAAGGCTTGGGAGGACATGCGGGATCAAATTGCACAACACATGTGGCATGATTACTGTACTGGAAATGGTAGGGTACAAGTATAATTTACATGATTCGTGTACTTGCACTGAAACTATTAATGCCCTGACTGTTTCTTGTTTATTAAAGGGCTGTTTTATGTTGTTTTTGAATTAACTGTACGCTCTATTTATACCCTGTTTTAGGTACATTTTAATTATGCAAATTGTTATCATTTTCCAACAACTTTCAATCTATACATGTGAACAGGTGAAATGGGAGATAACTTTCCAACCTATCGACACTTTCAAACACATGCGGGTAGTCCTTTCGCACCCTCTCAATTGAATAGGAGGTCGTTGGGAGGAAGTACGGATAGTCAAGGGCAAAATATAGAAGAAGAACGGGGGCAAGATAGGGTCACACACCCAAGTCCAATACGTTCCGTTGCAAATCCAATGCTAGACACAAATTGGGGATTCCATGTAGATCCTTACATGGATACATATTCATACATTCTTAGCGAAGGCTCAAATCCCCAATCTAAAGAAAAGTATGACAATGTTGACAACCACGTTGAATCTCCTCGAAAGAAACAACAAAAAAAGCATGTGGCACATAAGGGTAAGAATGTGCAAAAAGAAGGAACACCCAACAAACGTTGGGAGGATGAACACACGGACGAGCTCCTTAAGATCCTTGCAAAAGAAGTGGAGGATGGTAGAAAGTGTGATAAAGCTTTTAGAGGGAGTTCCTACACACTAGCCTCCAACCTAGTAAATGAAAAGTTTGGTACTTCTTATAGTGTGAGCAATGTTGTCAATCATATGCGTGGTTGGAAGGTGAAATGGTTATTGATTTTGAAGGCAAAAGATTTGTCCGGTGCGGGTTGGGATGAAGAAAATAAGATGGTAATTTTGGAGGAAGAAAGCCACGAGGACCTTAAGAAGGTAAACATGTTAGCATAGTGTATGCTTAGTTGTGTATTTTTATCACTAATGATTGTGTCCTATTTGGTTGATTTGTCTAGGCAAAATCAAGACTAGCACCATGGATTAACACTCCGATAAGAAACTACGATCTACTACGTATTACTTGTGGGGATGATCATGCAAGAGGAGACAATGCGAAAGATGTTTGTAAAAATTGGGGACCAAGAGAGGATTATATCGATCTTGATGCTACTCACAATGTCTCACAAGAGAAGAATGTAACGTCCCAATCTTCCAAATCCTCAAGAGAAAAACGTCGTAGGGAGCCCGACGTGGCTAGTGAAGCTATATCTAATTTGGTGAATCATGTTTCTAGCATGGCAAGTGCCCTTTGTACGGGGTTCATGACCCCGATTGAGAAGGTGTGAGCAAAACTATTTTCCTTAGAGGGTTACGAGTCCCATGTACTTAAGAAGGCCTATAATTTCCTTTGCAAGGATAACTTTGAGGCAACTAAGTTCGTAGGTTTGCCAGAGGCATTTCAACGGGAATGGTTGGATACCTTCATATTGGAAAATGAGGATGTTTGAGGGTTCGAATGTCTGCTTGCTCCTTCTTATTTTGGTGGATGGGAGGGATCCTATGTAGGACCCTGTAATCTGTAACCTGCTCTTTCTTATTTTGGTGGGCTCGTAGGCCTATATTCTGTAATTTGTCATAACATGTACTGATGATGGATGGGAGGGATCCTATGTAGGACCCTGAATGATGGATGGGAGGAATCCTATGTAGGACCCTGTAATCTGTAACCTGCTCGTTCTTATTTTGGAGGCAGTACAATATCTGCCAGTAAACTGGTACTGATGATGGATGGGAGGGATCCTATGTAGGACCCTGTATGTTTTGTTGTTCATAACCTGTTATATATATGCTACTGCTGCTTCATCTTTCCACAATGCTTCTGATGCTTCTGTTTTTCATAAACTGTTACTGGATATTCCCTGTAATATATGTCTCATACCATAGTTTCTTATATTTGCTAACTTGGTGAATCATGTTTATAGCATGTCATACTACGTAGTATTGAAAGGAAAAAAGCCGGGAGTTTACACAACTTGGCCTGAATGCTTCATCCAGGTTAATGGGTTTAAAAATGCTTGCTATTTCAAGTGCCAAAATTATGATGAGGCGGTGAGTTACTTCGAGTCGAAGGTTAAGGTTAAACGAAGTGAAGTTAAGGAGGAAGTTGTAGTCAAAGGGTGTCCCATGGGCAATGTTATTTTCTTTGGTTGCCTTGTGTTCATTATATCGATTATTGCGCTTGCTTATCTTATGTAAAAGCTATTACGAAGGAGACATAGTTTGCAACTGCTATTGTACTGTACTTTTAGAGACTATCATGATTAATCCAATCATGTTTCTGCTTTTGTAATGCTTGTTTGCAGGAATGGGCTCCCAATGAGGATTACAAGGGTGTGGCCCCGATGAAAAGATAAAGTTGGTGGCCTCCCCCACCAATTTGGTGATGGATGGAGGTAGCCAACTTATACCTACACTGTAGACTATGATGAGGAAGGTGCAACCTTTGAGTCTACATAAAATTGGCAATGATGAGTCATGGTGAATCCTTTGAGCCAATTTAACTTTAAATTTCTTCTTTCTTGTTTGTCATTGTGGTTCAGTTTTTGAGGTTTTTGACTTAAACTTTGACTGTGAATGTTGGTTTGACTGGGAATGTTGGTTTGAGGTTTCTTCTTTCTTCAGTTTCTTGTTTGTCACTTTGACTGGGAATGTTGGTTTCTTCTTTCTTGTTTGTTACTTGCTTCTAGTTTTCGAACATGTTCTGATACATGTTCTGTTACATTTTGACTGGGAATGTTGGTTTCTGATACATCACTATGACTATATTCCTTTTTCAAAATGGGCTATGACGAGATTCACATGAAATATGTTCTGATACATGTTCTTATATACATGTTGATAGCTATCCGATGATGAGATTATCAGGAAATGTTGGAAATGTGGGGAGTGTTGGTTCCAGGAAATATGAGATTCTCATTATACATGTTCTTATACATGTTCATAATTTGGCAATGCGGGAAATGTTGGTTCCACTGATGATGGTTGGAAATGTTGGCAATGTTGTTCCAGGAAAGATGGTTGGAAATTTTGGCAATGTTGGTTCCAAGAAAGATGGTTGGAAATTTTGGAAATGTTGGTTGTAATACATGTTAAAGTTCATAAATTCTGAGCCCATTTCAAACTTTACTCCACTTTCATTTGTTTTCATGTTTCAAGTTCCCAGGTTTTCGATTTGTTTGTTTCTTCATTTCCCAGCTTCCCATTTCAAACTTTACTCCATCTTTCCCAGGTTGCCATTTTGAGTATCATTTTGATTGTGGGTTTTTTTTTGTTTGTTACTTGCTTTCAATTTGTTACTTGCTTTCCCAGGTTTTTTTGTTTGTTACTTGCTTTCAGTTTGTTACTTGCTTTCCCAGTTTTTTTGTTTGTTACTTGATTTCAGTTTGTTACTTGCTTTTCCTGGTTTTTTTTGTTTGTTACTTGCTTTCAGTTTGTTACTTGCTTTCCCAGGTTTTTTTTGTTTGTTACTTGCTTTCAGTTTGTTACTTGCTTTTCCAGGTTTTTTTGTTTGTTACTTGCTTTCAGTTTGTTACTTGCCATTTTGAGTATCATTTTGAGTATCATAATTTGTTACTTGCTTTCCCAGGTTGCCATCTTTCCCAGGTCATTGATTTTTACTTCTTCTTATGTGGCCTATGTTGGAAATGTTGACATGTGGGCATTGTTCATATGTGGCCTATGTTGGAAATTTTGGAAATGTTGGACATACTGTGTTGATAGATATTGGGCATGTTGATATGGGAATGTCGGTTCTGATATGTTGATATGGCTGGGAATGGGTTCTGATACATTCGAAATGGGAATGTTGGCTTCTGATATATGGGAATGTTGGTTTCTGATACATTTTGTTTGTTACTTGCTTTCAGTTTTGGCTGGGAATGGCTTCTGATATATTCGAAATGGGCTATGATGAGATTCTCAGGATACATGTTCTGATACATGGTCTTATACATCTGAAAAGTTGGAAATTTGGGAGGTAATTGATAAAATGTGACAATTTCGACAATTGGAAGTGCATGGCTGGGATACTACAAGCTCTGAGCCTGTTTTGATACATGGTCGTTTTCTTCTGTTACATTGTCTTCTGATACATTATTGATATTTTTTTGGATACCATGCTTTGGGGCCTATGCTCGACTTTCTTGCAAAGAAGCTTGTGTAGTAGACTAGTTTGTTTCTTGCAAAGAAGCTTGTGTTTCAAAATGGGCTATGATTATCTTCTCAGGATACATGGTCTTATACATCTAAAAATTGTAAATTTGGCAGATAATTGAAAATTTGGACAATTTGGACAATTTTGTCAGTTGTGTAGTCCATTGTCTTCTCATACATGTTACACATTCTGTTGGTTTCTGTTTGCTTTGGACAATTTGGACAATTTAGCCAATTTTTTTAAATTTAATTTTGGAATAGTTTGACAATTTGCTCTCAATTTTGACAATTTGCTCTCAATTGTCTAACTATTTCGTATGCTCTCAGTTGTCTAACTATTTCATATGCTACACAAGTAAAATTCGTACTCTCTGTTTTATACTAGGAATATGAAAAAATATAATATATTTCATAATATTAATTAATTTAATTTATTTTATTCTAATTGTTAAAATGGCTGTGAAACTCAAAACATAACTTTTATTCTTTTAATATATACAAAAGAAGAAGTTGGGGGTAACCATACCTAGGTTTACCACATCTCCATAAAATTTCCACTTTCAACAATCCAAACAACCGAACTACTTTTTTTTCCACTTACAAAAATTATCCAAACACCAAACCAATTTTTATTCCACTTGCAGCAGACAAAAATTACTCCATCCAAACACATTTTGGAAAGTGCCACTTGCCGCAAGTCAACGAAAACTCAACTTGCTGTAAGTGCCACTTTCACACTTCCAAAGAGTTACATCAATCCAAACAGCCCCTTATTCTCAGCCAACAGATCAAGTTCGCAAGAAAACTCTATGTCGCTGAAAGCTTCCTACTATGTAGAAAATTTTCTCCATAATAGTCTCACTGCAAGAACTTGCTCCGCAGAAACTATCTTCGTTGAAATTTCCTGCTCCACAGAAATTCCCAATGTTTGATTGCACACAAAAACTGTCGGAGCACATGTAGAGAAAACTTACTTTCAATACATGCCTAGTAATTTTTAGTCCCATATTGAAAAAACACCATGAGTTGTATTTCAATATATACTTGGTATGTTGTTGAGATGAGCACATGGGATGGTGACCCTAAGGAGGGAACCATGTGGGTGATTTTAACTAGGAGGTAAGGTTAAGACTCTATGGTAAGCTTAATGTTTTTTGCTCTTGGAATTTATTCCATTGGAACTAGCGACTCGGACTTGGACTCGGGCTTATCAGCCGATCGCGCGCCCGAGGGTGCGACCAATTGGCGATGCCCAGTGGCGCGGCCCAGTGGCACGCTAGTTGGTGCTGCCTGTTGGCGCGTCCTGATGGCGCTGCCAGATGGCGCGTAGTGCGCATGTGCGCGTGTGCGCAATTGTGCACGCTGTGCGCCGTTCTCGCGTGCTATGCCGTAATTGGCGCGCGCTGTGCGCCAGTTGGCTCACATCGTGTCTGTACACGATTGAGCAGTTACAGAACGTTCGGGACGATTTTTTTTCACGTCCCGAACATTTTTCTAACTGGACGGTTATAGTGCAGGCCTATATAAGATTCTCTTCTCTCTCTCTCAGGGGCCAAGTGTTCTGAACACAATTCCTTACAAATTTCAGAGAGGTCAAGAGAGAAGTGAAATTCTGTGCAAACGCCACTTAGCGCAGGAGTCCGTGTCATCCGAGGAGTCAGAAGAGCGGAGTGTTCCGAAGTTCTCCATCGAACATGCTGGTTCCTGGAAGCTGTTCGTGTGGGGCGAATTAAGCTTTGCGCGCCGGTGATCATTCACCCCAGCAGGCCTTTCACTCATTCCTTCCACTTGCAACTCGTTCTGAACGAGAGCTTTTCTGATCTAATCAGAAAAGTTAGTGAACTTTCACCGCTGCTGCTACGAATTCTTCTGTGCCTTATTCGAAGTGTCACATTTGATTTCGTCAATCAGAATCCTCCAAGGATCTCTGTCTTATACCTTCCTTTAAGTATTACACAAATCAGTTTTTCATCAAAAAATTACTCCCTGGGACTAACAATCTCAAAGCTTGATTTCACAAGATGGAAAACTTTCGTGCTTCACTCGTCAATCCTAACTTCTGCAAGTTAGAGCAATTTGATGGAGAGCACTATCAAGTCTGGAAGAGGAAAGTTACTCTCAATCTTCAACTTTTCGAAGTTGACCATGTGTTAACCGAGAAAGAACCTATTGTTCCAGAAACTGGGTCTGTAGTCGCAATTACTGTTGCTACTAAAAACCAGGCCAAATGGAGAAGGGAGAATAGCATCTATAGGGTTTTAATCCTAAATGCTATGGAGGACTCCCTGGCGGAATCATATTCTAAGAAGACAATTGCCAGAGAGATGTGGGAGTCTCTGGAAAAACTTTATGAAGAAGACAAGAACATGAGCAAAATATTTATGGTTGAAAAAAAATCATAAGTGGCTCTTTGAAGACGAAAAGTCTATGCCGCCGTAGGTGAAAGAGTTCCTAAAGCTGCTATCGAAGTTGGAAGATAAGGCTATGTCCCTCCCCGACAAGTTTGTTGTTGGAGGGATCGTCTCAAAGCTCCCCGCTAGGTGGAGCAAGTTCTATGCAAACATGCATAGGAAGAAGTTGGAGATCAGTCTAGAAGATCTCCTACAAGAAATCTATGTTGAGGACCAAATGAGGGATCAACTAAAGGTGGACGCACTGTCCAAACAGCTGGCTAACACCAATTTGGTTCACACCAAAGAATCAAGGGGAAAGTAGGCAGCTTCCAACAACAAGAAGAATGACCCTAACAATCTGAAAGTTAAGGGGACTTCCTTCAAGCAACAAAAGGCAAAGTCTCACATGTCTTATTTCAGATGTGGCAAGAAGGGTCACTTCAAGAGTGAATGCAAAGCAAAGCCCAAGCAATCAGAGAAAGATGAGCCTAGCAAGGTTTCTATGATTTCTGATGTAATTATAATGATTGCTCAGGTCAACTCGGTGGAGGCTGACTCTGATCGGTAGGTAGACACTGGTGCCACCTGCCATGTCTGCTCAACCAATAAATGGTTTACCACATATACACCAACTTTTGAAGTGGTTATTGTGGCGAACTAGGTACAAGTTGAAGTGCTCAGGATCGGAACGGTGGTATTGAAGCTGACTTCAGGAAAGTCTCTGACGCTTCAAAGTGTGAAGCATGTACCTGTTATCACAAGGAACCTAATCTCTAGAGGCCTACTCTGCAACGCAGGCCTGAGGATAGACATAAATGATGGCCAGATGGTGATATCAAAAAAGGGAACATACTTCGAAAAACTTTTTATACCAAAAAATGTTCAAAATTCAGCTTGTAAATCAGTCCAATGTTGTTAATGCAATCACTCATTCTGCTTATACTCTTGAGTTATGACATAATAGACTAGAATATGTTCATTGTAAAAGAATGAACATAATGTCTAGTCTAGGACTTATCTCCAAATGTGAGGGTAAGGTAAAAAAAATGTGAAGTTTGTGCTCAGACGAAGATCACAAGAAAACCTTTTCATCAGGTTAATCGAAGCACAGATCTTTTGGAGTTGGTACACTATGATATCTATGACTTCAAACAGTTCTCTACAAAGGCCGGGATGAAGTATTTCATAACCTTCAAAGATGACTTCCCAAAGTACGCATTCATCTACCTGCTGAAGGCCAAAGACTAAGCATTCGAGAAGTTCAAGGAGTTCAGGGCCGAGGCTGAACGACAGACTGGACAACAACTGTAATGCCCAAGTCCCAAAGTACATAGGACTAGGTACGTCGACATGCCAGCTGTATACATATAAAGTATACTCCAATATATGGAAACCTCGTATGTATACATAAGCTGTAAAATACAGTAAACCAATAGTAATCTAATCTCATCTACAAAATGAAAGAATAAAAGATATGTCATAAATCAACTTCGAATAATCATTGTACAAGATGTTCGACGGAGAAAAATCCACTACCAACTATTTATAAGAAAAGAAGTACATGACATAGGAAATGATTTAGCGAAGGTAGCAAGGAACATCCAAGACACGTCATCTTCGAAGGAATGGAGAAGATCACGATCTCGGCTAAAACACCTGCGGAGGACGCGAACACACACCTGGAGAGATCACCAGGTCCTCAGAGGAACGTAAAAAGATACATAAGATCATGCCATATAAACTGTGATATATAATATAAAATAAAGGGATGCATACAATAGGGTGCCTAACCGTACTATAGTGAATATGCAATTAAGAACAACCTTCACATATGGACACTCTGGCTGTATAGCAGTGGCATCGTCCCTTCCTTCAGGAACCAGTTGCCTCCGTCCATAATGCTCGATGAACGTCAGAGGGAACTAGTAATAGTAAGGTGAACCTGCATCTCCAGCGGAGTTTCAAGTACAATAGCAATGTATATGTGGCCCATACATCAAGGAACTGTTCTTCCCACCCAATTCCTAGTAGAGTCACATGCCTCATACGTATCGGTTGCCGATCGACTACGCGAGTACGTGTCCTATATGTGACTCACAATACATGATAAAGTATGTGTCAAGTCCGTATGAGATATACCAATACCTCACCATCAAATGGGTGGTCACTAAGCTAAGTCAAATGGGTGTGACTTGGACGCACAGTGATATAAAACATAGAACAAATATATGAAACTGAAAATAAATAACTAAAAAAATAAGGTAAAGTAATCACAGAGTAAGGTGGCAAGGTATCTTGCCTGGTGTTGCGTCCGATGTGGTGTGATGATCTGACATGTCCTGATTGCCCCATAACCATGATTGATATGTAAAGGTCTAAAGTCGTATGGAATATGTAAGCACAATCAGTCGCGGTAAAATGCGATAATCGAAGGAAAATTCTGGGGAAATAATTACGTATATTATTTTTGAAAAATACTTTATAATATTTGAAAACTAGAATATTAGTCAAAATATGTTTTTAGGCAAAATACATGAAAAGTAAAAGTCATTTTTAGGTCAAAAACTATAGTTTACTTAATAAAATATCTTATATAAATACTTGAAAAAATATATAATAATTTGGAAACTGGTTTTTATTCGCTCAAAATATTTTAGGTTAAATACTAGATTATAGATAAATCATTTGTGTGGCAAATAAAACATACTTGCTTACATATATTTTTCTAGGCAAAATGTCGTAGCAAAATAATAATATTTTTAGAGCTTATAAGCCCCATCCATCTTGAACTATATGTAGGGTCAGAACCCAACACTATATTTTTGTTATAATATAACTATTTTTACATAAGAATAAAAAAAAAAAATAACAAGCAAATAATACCATTACAATACTATTCTTCATATATCAGTACATATACTTATATTGGCAAATCAGTAATAGAATAAAAATAATAGATGTATATGTACACTGCAACAAAATAAACTTAATAATATTATAAAGTAACAGAACAGCAGCAGTGGTGCTGCTGTACTTCATTTCATTAAATAAGAGAGAGGGAATGTTTTTTAATTAAGTATTGAGAAAGAGAGGGAGAAAGAAACGAGCGGTGGGAAAAGAGAGTGGTGGAGAGTGAAATGGAAAGAAGAGGGAGCTGGAGAGGGACTCACCGGAGTCGGGCTGTGCGGCGCTGTTGGAGAGGTGCACGCTTGCGGGGCACAGAGGCTCAACTGACGCACGGTCGGGGCGGGCGAGATGATGGCTTGACCGCGGAGGAGGGGCGGATCCAGCGACTCAGATGAGGGGTGATGCCAGAGGAGCTCGCCTCTGAAGGTTCTGGCACGGTCGGCCAACTGAAGATGCGGTGGTCTCTGGTTCGACTCCAGGCATCCGTCGGCGCGGCGAGGTTCTAGATCTAGGGGTGCGGTCGTAGTCGTGGTAGGGGCGCTGGAGCGGACCTGCGGCGAACCTCGGTGGACAGAGACAGCGTCGGGTGGCATTCGAAGGAGACGGGATGTGAGTTAGGATTTTTGGTTTTTGTTGATTTTTGTGGTGTTTGATGATGGTGAGGGTGCTTGCTGGGTGTGGCCGGGCGTGTGGATAAGAACGGGTGATGGCAGTGGCCGCGGTGGTGAGTGGTGGTGTTGATCGGATGATGGTAATAGGGGAGATGGTCGTTCCGGTGGCGGGGTGTTGTTGATGATGGTCGTGTGAGGGTTTGGCTACTGCAGCTGTCGGGGTGGTGTGAGACTCGTCTCACTGTATCAGTATTTATATATAGATACGTATTTTGTCGTATATTTTGTATTTTTTTGATTTTCAGAATGCTTTAAATTTTTTTCAACTTATAAATTTTTTTCTTGGCCGGCATACCGCCAGTATTCCGGTGTATACCAACGGCATACCGTCCGGATAGATTTTCCACATTTTAGACATTTTCGATTTCAGATATTTTCATGAATATTGTTTTTGATATTTTCGTGAATAGTATTTTGGATATTTTGACGAATAGTGTTTAGATATTTTCATGAATAGTGTAGATGCACCATATTATCCATTAGATATTTGGTTTTGTTTGGATGGCCACAATTGACTTAGATTTTGACGTGGATCACGATCCAACGGTCATGATTAATTCCCCTTCTATATATACACTTTCACTTTCTCTTTCCTCTCTCTTTTCATTCTCTTCACTCCCTCTTCATTTCTTCTTCTATTCTCTCCCCCTTGGAGCTTGCCAAGATCTTGGCCTTGAGGCCTTGGGTGTGGTGTCTAACCCCCCTAGAAGGAGGAGTAGAAGATTAGGCTTGGTTGCTAGAGAACCTAGGCAAGTACATCTTGCCAAATTTTTGAACCATGTTATTTTGTTATCATTTTTGTTTTCCTTGAAGTTAAATGCTTAGAATTGTCCTAAACTCATTTTTTTAAAATATGTTTTTCTTATGATTCCCATCTATATGCATGTTTCTAAAATTGGTTTAAACTAAGTCTTGATTTTTTGTTAAAATCCAATATTAACTTTGTAGAAAACTTGGTATAGAGAGTGATACTAGGGTTACCATCATGGATCTTGGTCACATATGCATATTGAGGCCCTCACCTAGTTTGTATACCATGGATTTTGAGTTTGGTGGAAATCAGAACCCATTTCGATATCCCGAGAACCTATTTTTGGAGTATTTTAAGGTATTGATCTATCAAATGTTTTAATTTGTGAAAACTAATACTTTCATTTGTAGAGAATTCAATTCTATGCGATTTTTACTTTTAAAAATCCAAATTTCGATTTAAAATAAAGTTTTTATGGCCAAAACAAGTTTTGGCAAAATCTGGGATTTTTTTGCTGTCTAGATAATCGGAATTTCGAAGTATACCGACGGTAAACCGATTTTCTTCATAGAAACTTTCTGTCTTTGGCCGAAATTCTGCCGGTATACCGCAGTATCCGTCGGTATACCGAATTTGGGTGTTTTGGGCTATTTTTCACTGTTTTTGTCCGTTTATGTCCGTTTTTGAGATTTTCTTTGAGTGTAATGAATTCTTTACATGATTAGATGACCTTGTATAGTTAGAGAATGATTGTAGACCCTATAGACACTTGACACTAGCACATGTACAATTATTATTCTATGACAAGTACTTACTTTTTATTTATTCCTTCTCACATGCCATAATATGTCTTTCCTTTCGATTCTTTCTTATATGCTACGATAGTTGTTGCCATGTCTTCTTTGCTTACAAGATAGTGGCCCGTCGTGGCGCACTCATGATACATGTCCTTCTTTACTTACTAGATAGTAGCCCGTCGTGGCGCACTCATGATAGATGTCCTTCTTTGCTTACATGATAGTGGTCTGTCATGGTGCACTCCCTTATTTCTCTATAGTAGCTCGTCGTAGCGCACTCTTAGCTTCCAGTTTATTATATTTTCTTGTTGTGGCTTGTTATAGTGCACATTCTTGCTTTTTGTCCAGTCTCGTATGTCTCATGTCTATGATGGATTATGCGGAATGCCACACCCAGAATCTAACAAGAAAATGTTAAGGACTAAACAACTCGCTTGATTACCTAGATTATTGGAGACTTTTCCAGTTACCTGTTGCCCTTTTGGTCTTGGT
The DNA here is from genome assembly GCA_029216955.1 of Iris pallida. Lineage (NCBI taxonomy): Eukaryota > Viridiplantae > Streptophyta > Magnoliopsida > Asparagales > Iridaceae > Iris > Iris pallida. Next base: position 19,234,028 of record JANAVB010010791.1, on the reverse strand, counting down.
CTTATATATATACATGGGATTTGGAGCTATCTGTCATCATGAGCACTCTTCCAGCACACCGTTGAGTGGGGGCACCTCCTTAGGACACATGTATCTTACTGCAGTGTGTCTCCTATACTTGTTTTCTTTTTGGCTTGGATCATTCAGGTAGTAGCAGGAAGGTAACTGGACTTAGATTTCTCAAACTTATATATGTTAGTAATTAGGATTATGATAACCCTAGTTAGCTAATGTATAAAGCCGTACTCATTGCTTGGCCGTGATTGTTGTGTGGAATCTAGTCTAGTATTGTTTTGTCTAGGCAGTGTCCGGATCTGTTTATAATTTTAGTACATCTTTGTTTATGCTTTACTTTTGCCGATAAATGCTTAGATACTAAAGTTCTGTTCAGGAGAAGGGTTACAACCCCGGTCCTTGTTTGGTTTACGGGTTGTAACTTGGGTTTCAGAATAGTTCCTAAGTCATCTTATTATTTGTCATTCTATATAGATCTAACATGCTCACATGTCCAAGTTATCTAACATGCTCACATGTTCCAGTTATTTTACATGCTCATATGTCTAGTTTATCTTTCATGTTCACATGCTTCCTTTTTCTTATATGTACACAGTTTATATTATGTCACATGTCCTTTACTTTATGATACATGTTGCTTTACTTATTGTTATTTCTATTCTCGGGATAAGTGCATTGGTAGCGCACGAATCTCGATTTGCTTTTACTTATTTCTGTCTCTATCCGTTGCTATATTATTTATTGCTGGTTTTTAGTTCATAGTTTGGCTTCCTTTGTGGTACTTGCTATTGGGGGTCTGACCCCACTGGTTTTGTTTGGCCAGATATGGTAGAGATGCCCAAGGATCTTCCGTACCTTCTACTCGTTGGTGATTACCCAGAGCATCAGAGTACCTGAGTGGGTTCCTTCTTTTCGCCCACTAGTTATGTACATTATTCTTTTTGTGGCGTTTAGCCTCCGAGCTCGTATTACGTATTTTTGGAATACGTGTACGTATTTTATCTTGTATTACATGATTCCTTGCTTAGCTTTTCTTCATGGCTTGGTTTATTCTTGGGTTGGTTCGGTTTGGCTTGGTTTGCTTTGGTTCATCATGAACCAAAGGTGAACCCCTACCTACCTACCACCACCATTAGTATTTATTAACCCATTCTCCTTTCTCTCTCCTCATTACTCTTCTTCTTCTCCACCATAACTTCTTCACCTACCAGAGAGAGAGAGAGGTCTAGGCAAGTGCAACTTGCTTTATAGAGGAACTCTAATTTTATTGTTTCATTCTCTCATTTACAGCATTCTAACATACTTTAGTACTTGACATTTTTACTTTCCATGGCCAGATTCTTGTAGATCTAAGTTTATCTTATTTTCAGATTTTTTGGGTTTTGATCTACTTAATCTTGTTATTTCTAAGTTTTGATGGTTCCATGTTGTAGAGAATTTCGTTCTGCCCCATTTTGACCTATGAAAGTTCGGATTTGGACTCTGGATGAAGGTTTTATGGAGCTTGGAAGCATGGGTTCATGGTGTTCTTCTTCTCGGAAATTTGGAGAAGAAGAACAGTTCTCTGGCCGCTTGGCAGTACTTGACCGCATGAACATTCATGCGGCAAGTCGCTCTCAGCCGCATGAGACCCTTGTACTTCTATCCGCATGGACTTCTTCCCCGTCAGTCGCATATGCACCCATTCCCGCCAGCCGCATAAGGGCCCTTCTATTCCTGAACCGCATATGCACCCGTCACTCCCAGCCGCATAAGCAACCACATTGACCCAGCCGCATGGGGCTCAACTCAGTTGAGCCGCATGGACCCTTGTTCCACGAGCCGCATAGATCTTTGCTCTGCGAGCCGCATGAATCCGGGTCCGTTCCAGCCGCATGAGAACCCCTCTCCCGCGAGCTGCATGGCACCTATTTCCTCCTGACCGCATGCGCCCTTGACTGAACTTAGCCGCATGGGCTTCTAACTGAGCCGGATGCGCCTCCTTCTATTCCTAACCGCATGAGCTGCTCCCGCATGGATTCCTTCCTTGGCTACATATGCCTGAGCCGCATGGCTTTTCCATAGACTTGTATTCTATGATTGAATTATTATTATTTGACTTTGACTGATAACTCATGTCTTGTAACCTCAGCATAACTTGGGTCTCCTGGTTGAATGCTTGTACTATGATGTCCTGCACATGTACCATGAACACGACAGTGACCCGCAGTGGTGCACTCTTGATACGTAACATGACCTGATGGTGGCCCGTCGTGGTGCACTCCTTACAAGTAACTTGACATGATAAACCTGACATATCTTGATAAGCTGTTACGACGGCTACCTGACATGACATGACCTGTATGAATAACCTGGACACCGTGGGCGAATGTGCTAGTACAAATAATCCAGTCCTGTCTTGAATCATGTCTAGGATGGGACTCCTGAGTAGCACGGTCAGGAGTACCTACTGAAATGGATTAAGGCTAATAACTAGATTAATACATTAGTCATAAAGAGATCTCCCAGCTACAGGCAATCCCGTTACCTGGACGCGTTTGGGATCTGTAGCCTGCCGTCGAGTAGGGCACATTTTCAGCACACTGTCATGTGTTGCACCTTTCAAGCTACTTAAGGGTACATGCATTTCCTGGACGATGTATCCACCTAAATTCAACCCCTAATTTTCGACCTGGGTAACCTGGATGGTCTGCAGGGCTTGTGGCTGTGGAATAATCTCACTGCATCTTGTTAGTAACTAGGCCTGTGATAACCCTAGCTAGTTAAAGTATCAAGCCGTACTTGTTGCTTGGCCGTGATTGATTGAATGAGGAATAACCTGTCTAGCCTTGTCTTGATCCTGTACAATATTGCTACCTGTCCTGATTTCTTATAATTACCTTGTCGATAAATGGTGGGAAACCAAGTTCCGTTCAGATGAAGGGTTACAACCCCAGTCCTTTTTTGGTTTACGGGTTGTAACCTGGCTATCCGAATAGTTCCATGGTTATCTCGTCGTATATCATCCTGATCTTATATTTCCAGATTTTATTTACTTATATGCTGTGCTAATTGCTGGCTTTAGTTCCTAAGTGAAGCTTCCTTTGTGGTACTTGCTCTTTTTGGGATCTGACCCAGCTGGTTTTGTATGGCCAGATTTCGGAGCATCTCCAGAGGATCTACCGACTTTCCAGCCCGATGGTGACCACCAGGCGTAACCAGGGCAACGAGTGGGTTATTTTTGGCTCTTCCACTTTATTGTAAAAATATTCTTTTGAGGCGTTTAGCCGACGAGCACCTGTTTAGCTCGATTGCATTTTACTTACCGTCTGCCTACGGGCTGTAACATGATTGACAGATCCTAGGGTTGATCATGTATGACTAAACTCTTGCTAGTCCTCATATTTTGTAACGACTAGCTTCATGATCAGCTGAATATGTAATGTTTGGGACGCCTTACTATTGTATATTTGATGATCATACATCTTATAACTTTTACCTACTTGCTTGTGATTGACACACTAGGCTTGTTCATGACCATAGGAGACTGTTGGCTTGTAGTAAACCCTCATGTATCTAGACAGCCGTGACCGTATAGCGAGATGGTTTCTATTTTATATACATAGCTGGCTATGTCTGCCCCCGCTCTCCAGTATTCTGGTTCTGGGGCGTGACATGGTTTACGTGGTGGCCCATGCAGGTCTTGTAAATCAAGATATGTGAGGGTTTACCGAATAGATGTCTCAATCAGTATTCGCCCTTGATCTCTGCTCGTACCTTCTGAATCCCTGGATTCTTGTCCTGATCATATGCTTGTATCGTTGATCTGTCCTGGTCCTTCCTTATTGTTCCCCATGTCGTCTTCTTCAGCGGCATCGTTTCGGGACCTGCCGGTCAGCAAGGCGGAGCACTTCCCGTGGACCAGCAGCAACCCGGGGATCAAGCCCAGCATTCCAGAGTGGCCTCTAGAGTCGTGCCTTCTGACGGAGAGCCACCAGTCCAGCCAGTTCAGCCTGCCGAGCCTGATGATGGCACTTTGGTAGGTCTCGTCAGGACCTTGATAGCTTCTCAAGATCATCGAGGAGATGCCTTGCACCAGGCAGTGACGGATGCTCTGACCAGAGGAGGTCATCAGGGTAACAGCGCGGCCAACAACTTCAAGCACTTGAACCCTCCATTCTTCGACGGTAGTGAAGATGCTATCGCTGCAGATGCTTGGCTTCAGGACATCGAGGTAATTCTAGAAGCAGCCAGGACCCCAGAGAACGAGAAGGTAGCCGTGGTGCGCTTGCAGTTATTAGACCTTGCCCGCAGCTGGTGGGCGGCTCAGACCGTTGGATTAGCAGCACCCATTGCTTGGGCGGTGTTCAGAGAGAGATTCCAGACCAAGTATTTTGATGCTGTAGCTCGGTACGATCTACAGACGAGGTTCACCAATCTGAAGCAGATGGACAGGACGGTCGACGGATATGCGACCGAGTTTTCGAGGCTCAGTCGGTTTGCTCCTACTTTGGTGGCAACCGAGTTTGATAGAGCTCAGCGATTCCAGCAGGGGCTTCACTTGGAGATTTTATTGGCAGTTGAGCAATTTGAGCATCAGACTTTTGATGCAGTCTTGAGAGCAGCTAGGAGGCATGAGTATACCTCCCAGAGGATTGTGGATAGGGCCGGAGGTCGAAAGAGATCCCACGGCCAGATGAACCAGTCTTCAGCCCCAACCCCGGCAGCCAGGGCTTTGACCATTGGAGCTCCGAGGCGAGGGGCCTCAGTGACGTCGGTTCAGCATTCGACCCCGACGTACCCTCAGCAGCAGCAGCAGAAGCAGTCTTCCGCAGTGGGATGTTCTTATTGTGGGAAGCTAGGCCATGTAGTGGCAGAGTGTCGCAGGGCACATGGATTGTGTCTGGTTTGTGGAGCAGCAGATCATAGGGTTGGATCCTGCCCGAATAGGGGTGGTTCATCATCGTCCAACCTTTCTGTAAGCCCCCTGAATTTCTCGAATTATTTTTTGAATTTTCTAATGAATTATTTTCAATAATTCATTTCTATATAATTAATTTTGATCTTTAAATGCTCTTTACCGTGACTTGGAATTCTAGAGCATCAGGGATGCCAGTCTCTGGAAACTTCCTTCTTGGAGTTTGTAGTAGACGAGATTATCTTCACAGTGATATTTCGTGTCCCACTCGAACTTGTTCCCTTGTACTCTTTTTGCTTCGTGCAAGTTCGGGTCAATTTAGACCATTTAATTAATAATTGATTTCCCACTCCTTTCCTTGATCATCGTTTGTATGTTACCGTGACTTTTAATTTAGGAGCACCAGACCAGTCGTTTTCTCAGAACCAACTTGTCATGCCTGATCTACTCGAGACGCTCTTCACCCATGACCTTCGTGTCCCACTCAGACACTCTATTTTGTGCTTTATTTCCTTCGCACAACTTTCGGTTCAATTTAGGCCAATTAATTATCTACCGTAAAACCTGATTTAATTTCCAATTTAATTTCGGGATCCGACATCGACCCAACCTAGTCGACCCAATATATGGCCCTGGCCTGTTTTGAGCCTACTATGCGTGTGCCACTTGTGTGCCACCGATTTGATCTCCCTTGTGCTCCCATTCCATCCGTAATTTTAATTGGTTTAAATTATAAATTAATTAAATCTTGGCTTCGACTTTGTCCAAACTTGGCCCAACGTCCGACCCAGTTTGGCATGGACCCTACCATGACTGTCCATACATCCCACTGATATTTTCCTATTTTTCTCCTACTCAAAAATATATCTTTTTATGTATAAATATCTAATCCTCTCATTTGTATATATATACACATATAATATATACATGCATATATATAAAATTCTCTCTTTCACTCTCTTCCTAAAATAACTCCTACACACACCCCCTCTCCCCATGTCAGCCGAACACCCCCTCTCTCTCTAAATGTCTCTCTCTCCTTCTAAATATCTCTCACCCCTCTCTCTCTACTTTTTCTCCTTCTCTCTCTCTAAATATCTATTCCACCCTCCACATAAAACAAAACTCTCTCTCCTTCTCTAACATAACATAACACTCAACTCACCCCACCCCTCTCCTGTACGTGAACGACTACACCCCCATCTTCTTCTTCATTAAAATTTTCTCCTCCTTCTTCATTTCCTTCTTCTTCTTCATTTTTTTCCTTCATCACCACCACCACCGAACACCACTACAACATCACCACCTCACCATCACTTCACAGCCGCCTCCTCCCGAGCGCAACCGCCGCCGTGGCCGGCCTCCGCCGCGTAGGGCCGGAGCGCCACCGCAGCAGCAGCTGCGAGGCAGCAGTGCCGCAACAGCAGCGGTAAAAGCTGCAACAGCAGAAGCATCAGCATGTGCGCGCGTGCACCGGCAGCCGCGCGCCGCCGCGGCCGTCGCCGTCGCCGACGATCCCCCCCGGGCTGCACGTGGATCGGGCGCACCTCCCCGTGGCGGTCACTGTCCTCCGGGACGCGCCGCCTAGGCTTTTCGTGCGTTTTGTACGGGTTCCCGCCGTGACGCGCGCGGGAACGGAACTCAGAATCGCGTCTCGAAACAGCGACTTCGTACACATTTCTCGAAAGATCCGACCGTTGGATCGGCGATTTCCTTGCTCCGTCTCAATCTCGGTATATAGCACTTCACTCCCCTCAATTTTCGTCCGTTAATTTCGTCGTTTGATACCTCAAAACTGGCCACCAAGTTGACGTTTTAATTGAACTATTTTTGGACAGTTTTGTGACGCCAACTTCGCGGGTTCGTATCTTCGTCGTCGCAGCTCCGTTTTGTGCGCTACCAGTTCTGGTGCACAGCTGGTATAACCCTCTTCCTGCCCCCTTTAGATTTTATTTTAGTTTGAGCTTGTTAGGTCGGTCGAATTCGACGCCAAAGTTGGCCGTTCGAATTCTTAGTGTTGCACTTGTAAAATTCTATTTTTGAACCCGGGACTCCGGATTCAGTTTCTGACACCACCAGTAGACTCGTGGCATCGTTCTGGCATGTTTTAATATAAAGTTTGCTTGATTTGGAGAACGTGGGCCCTGGCACGCATTTCGGTGCAAAGCGGGTCCCACTTTCTAGGTCAACGGGTCATTTTGAGTTCGGCTCATCGGAATCCAACTCCGGATATACCGTTGAGTTCGTATCGTCATTCTGGACTCGTTGACATATAATTTGCTAGGTTTTAGTGGACATTGGTTCCGACACGCATTTCGGTACAAGTCGGATACCAATATCCGGGTCAGCGGGTCATTTTGAGTTCGGCTCATCGGAATTCAATTCCGGATTTACCGTTGAGTTTGTATCGTCATTCTGAACTCGTTGACATATAATTTGCTGAGTTTTGAGAACATTAGCTCCGACACACTTTTTCGTGCAAATCGGTTTTCAATATCCTGGTCAACGGACGAATTTGAGATCGGGTCAACGGAATCCAATTCTGGATATACCGTTGGGTTCGTATCGTCATTCTGGATTCGTGGACATATAATTTGTTAGGTTTTGTGCACTTTTATTTTGGCACATTTTTTGGTACAAAGTGGGTCCGACACGGACATCATTTTGGCCCGAAATTACCGTTTTGCCCCTGTATCCAAATTGGACTTTTAGACAGGCTATCCTAGCTGATTTGACCATTCTGGACACGTTGGTGATATTTATTTTATCATCCGACAACATCTGTAGGTTTTTACCCTATTATTATAATCCTTCTCCTTTTGTGGTATTTTGAGTTCCATCGATTCCGGTGATTTCACAATCACTTAAATTGAATGGGTTGACCCTGTAGATGTTTATAGAGACTAGCCTTGACCCTGTTTGACTGCTTTGACTGAACGTCGAAGTAGAGTCAACATTTGACCTAGTTTAACCTAGAATTGACCATAGTTGACCAGTTGACCAAAAGTCAACTGTAAGTCAACCATTGACCCAATTTGACCTAGTTTGACTTGGTTTGACTTTCTGTGACCTAGTTTGACCTAGTGTGACTCAGTGTGACCTAGTTTGACTTAGTTGACTGAGTCTGACCTAGATTACGTAGCTTATACTATAGAATCAAGCCTAACACTGTTGAACCCTAATTAGCTTATATATATCTTATCTTTAGGTCTGTGGCATCACTCGGAGCATCGACCCCATTTGACAGCTCAAGACCGCAGGCGAGTACATTCACTGATAGTTTTCATTGTCTTGACATTTGCTATATCCGATTCAGTCGTAGTGTCTTACTTGATTCTCAGACACGATAGTTCACGGACTAGTATAGTCGGATTCCTGTCATGAGATGTCATTCCTAGATTTCTTGGGATATTGGTACTTGCTCGATTGTTCTTGTACTTGTATTGACACCGATTCCTGAGAAGGAGTAGCTACCTTCTTAGGGAATCTCGTGCCATGACGTGCTATGTCTGGATCCGTATACTACTCGGGGATGGGAAATATTATAGATAGTGTGATCAATGCCCACCTTGAGTTACTACTTATATCATAGCTATACCTTCACCTCACGATGGGTATAGCCTGACCTGTGCTACTACTTGCTCCATAGCTTACCATCCCGGCCGGACCGAGTCCACGTACTTGTAGCCGGTCGGCTGGAAGCCTGATTCTTGACCCATATCGATCACATTAGGCTATAATATTTGAGGCACATTTTATATTTACTTTATCTTATCATATATCCTGTTCTGTTCTACATACAGTACTTCTCACCATGCTATGATTTCAGTTACTCATATGTTTTATATGCCTCTATGATGTACCTTGATTGGAGACTGAGTTCTGCTCGGGAGAAGAGTTACAACCCCGGTCCTTGTTTGGTTTAAGGGTTGTAACTCAGCTTCCGAACGGTTTCCAAGTCTTCATATATCTTTGTCTTGTAGTTCATTATACTGTCTCTTATAGAATTTTTCAATTCATGTGGAACTGCTGTTAGTGCTTGTACTTGCTCATTTTCCTGACAGGATACCGTTGATAATATTTTAGGAGTTGTTATACCATTAGTGGACTTCATGATGTTGCTAGCTGGGGTGGATCTCACTATTATTCTATGTGAGTTGCCTGGGAGTTATCCTTAGTTAGTCTTGTTGTTCCTTCTTTATTTTCCTGTCTTATGTTTTCTTCTAGTAGTTTCTAGTTGTTCTTGTGCTTTAGTTATCTTTCTTGTCTTATTATCCCTAGCTGTTGTGATGTGACTAGAGTATATTTGTAGTTATAGGCCTTCTAGACGTAGTGTATATTTATTGGGTACTAGACAGCGTTCTACCACCGATACTGCGACGTAGGCTGGGCGTCGTCTACGTATTCGTACCCGTATATCCGGGTGCGGGTCGTGACACATTTTTAGTGGTGGCCCATGCAGGTCTGTCTTTGCAATTAATGCGAAGTCGTGGTAGTACTTGAGCTTTTCTGTACTACTGCGAGCCTGCCCTAGGATTAAGGTTGAGTCATGGAATATTTTAGGAATTTGGTACTCAGTCACATATTAGGAACTCTTGGTAGATTCCAGGGATGACCCCTGGGAATCTTATTTCAAACTTTTTGTTTGTTCTGTCCGTCCTGATTTCTGAAACATCTGTCCGTTATCAACTTTATTCTTTCTTGGAATGAGTTTGTGGACCCCAGAGGGAAGGTATAAGTTGAACTTATATATCTTCTAGGTTGAGACGAGAATATGATTTGCCAGTCTCATATCAGGTTGGGATTGTTTTAGATTATATTCCGATGATTTTCTTTTATCTTGACCTAGATAGTACCTTTGGACAACTTCTGAGAATTTTCTTCTAAACTCTACCTCGGGATCTGTTTCCGCTAGTTTCCATCTACTTATCCTTGATCCGTTGTTGAAAATTTTGAATCTTGATGTTTCGTTGTTGACTTCGATTTTGATTTTATTTGAAGATAAGTTTTTAAGGATTGAGTTAAGATATCCTGATAAACATATTTGATGGAGACGATGGAAACGATAAATGTCTACTTTACTTATGGAGTTGGAATTTATCGCAGTCATATTAGCTAGCCTGACAGGCTCACGAAGGTAGCTCACTTCCTCCCATTCAGAGTTGGTCAGTCGACAGCTCAGTTAGCAGAGATGTACCTTAGGCAGATAGTCAGGACGCACGGAGTGCCAGTCAGTATCACCTTGGACCGAAATTCAAGATCCACGTCACACTTTTGGCGTAGCCTGCAGGAGAGTTTGGGAACTCACCTCCAGTTTAGCTCAGCTTGTCACCCACAGACGGATGGTCAGTCGGAACACACGATCCAGACCCTTGAAGATATGTTGAGATCTTGTACACTCGACTTCGGTGGTTCGTGGGAAGATCACCTGCACCTGGTGGAATTCTCGTACAACAACAGCTTCTAGGCCAGTATCCAGATGGCACCATTCGAGACACTGTACGGTAGGAAGTGCAGATCCCCGCTAGCCTGGGATGATGTTGGAGAGAGGCAGATGCTCAGTCCAAAAATGATTGCCCATACAGTTGAAGTGGTCAGAAGAGTCAGGGTTCATCTTCGAGTTGCCCAAGATCGCCAGCGCCATTGGGCCGATTCTCATCGACGCCCTCTCGAGTTTTCTGTCGGCAACCATGTATTCCTGAAGATTTCGCCTAACCGTGGCGTCATTCGTTTCGGCGCACGGAGAAAGCTTAGTCCTAGGTATATAGGGCCGTTCAATATTTTGGAGCGAGTAGGTGATGTATCCTACCATCTCACTTTCCCGCCGTCGCTACGTGAAGCGCATGACGTATTCCATGTATCCCAACTACGATGGAATATCCGATACCCGAGCCATATCCTGGATCACTCGAAATTGGTTGTTGGTACCAACCTTTCGTATGAGGAGAGGCCCGTGTCTATATTAGACCGGAGAGAGAAGATACTCAAGAACAAGACTATCAAGTTAGTCCTAGTTGCTTGGGGTCATCACTCTTTGGGTGAGTCAACGTGGGAGCGTGAGGATGATATCCGATCGCAATATCCCAACTTGTTTGACTCGTGAGATATAATGTCTTCCTTATGCCTCATGCCTTCGATTCCTTGCTTGAATGAGTGATTGCTTGCCTAGTTGTAGCTTGCATGTGATTAATATAGCTTGTCCTCGTCTCTCTAGCCTATTAATTAAATTTCGAGGACAGAATTCTTTTAAGGTGGGTAGAATTGTAATGCCTGTGGTTCGTATTACGTATTTTTGGAATACGTGTACGCATTTTATCTTGTATTGCATGATTTCTTGCTTAGCTTTTCTTCATGACTTGGTTTATTCTTGGGTTGGTTCGGCTTGGCTTGGTTTGCTTTGGTTCATCATGAACCAAAGGTGAACCCCTACCTACCTACCACCACCATTAGTATTTATTAACCCATTCTCCTTTCTCTCTCCTCATTTACTCTTCTTTTTCTCCACCATAACTTCTTCACCTACCAGAGAGAGAGAGAGAAAGAGAGGTCTAGGCAAGTGCAACTTGCTTCATGGAGGAACTCTAATTTTATTGTTCCATTCTCTCCTTTACAGCATTCTAACATACTTTAGTACTTGACATTTTTACTTTTCATGGCCAGATTCTTGTAGATCTAAGTTTATCTTATTTTCGGATTTCTTGGGTTTTGATCTACTTAATCTTGTTATTTCTAAGTTTTGATGGTTCCATGTTGTAGATAATTTCGTTCTGCCATATTTTGACCTATGGAAGTTCGGATTTGGACTCTGGATGAAGGTTTTATGGAGCTTGGAAGTATGGGTTCATGGTGTTCTTCTTCTCGGAAATTTGGAGAAGAAGAACAGTTCTCTGGCCGCATGGCAGTACTTGACCGCATGAACATTCATGCGGCAAGTCGCTCTCAGCCGCATGAGACCCTTGTACTTATAGCCGCATGGACTTCTCCACCGTCAGTCGTATATACACCCATTCCCGCCAGCCGCATGAGGGCCCTTCTATTCCTGAACCGCATATGCACCCGTCACTCCCAGCCGCATAAGAAACCACATTGACCCAGCCACATGGGGCTCAACTCAGTTGAGCCGCATGGACCCTTGTTCCACGAGCCGCATGGATCTTTGCTCTGCGAGCCGCATGAACCCGGGTCCGTTCCAGCCGCATGGGAACCCCTCCCCCGTGAGCCGTATGGCACCTATTTCCTTCTGACCGCATGCGCCCTTGACTGAACCTAGCCGCATGGGCTTCTAACTGAGCCGCATGCGCCTCCTTCTATTCCTAACTGCATGAGCTGCTCTCGCATGGATTCCTTCCTTGGCTGCATATGCCTGAGCCGCATGGCTTTTCCATAGACTTGTATTCTATGATTGAATTATTATTATTTGACTTTGACTGATAACTCATGTCTTGTAACCTCAGCATAACTTGGGTCTCCTGGTTGAATGCTTATACTATGATGTCCTGCACATGTACCATAAATACGACAGTGACCCGCAGTGGTGCACTCTTGATACATAACATGACCTGATGGTGGCCCGTCAGGGCGCACTCCTGACAAGTAACTTGACATGATAAACCTGGCATATCTTGATAAGCTTTACGACGGCTACCTGACATGACATGACCTATATGAATAACCTGAACACCGTGGGCGAATGTGCTTGTACAAATAATCCAGTCCTGTCTTGCATCATGTCTAGGATGGGACTCCTGAGTACCACGGTCAGGAGTACCTACTGAAATGGATTAAGGCTAATAACTAGATTAATACATTAGTCATAAAGAGATCTCCCAGCTACAGGCAATCCCGTTACCTGGGCGCGCTTGGGATTTGTAGCCTGCCGTCGAGTATGGCACATTTCCAGCACACTGTCATGTGTTGCACCCTTCAAGCTACTTAAGGGTACATGCGTTTCCTGGACGATGTACCCACCTGAATTCAACCCCTAATTTTTGACCTGGGTAACCTGGATGGTCTGCAGGGCTTGTGGCTGTGGAATAATCTCACTGCATCTTGTTAGTAACTAGGCCTGTGATAACCCTAGCTAGTTAAAGTATCAAGTCGTACTTGTTGCTTGGCCGTGATTGATTGAATGAGGAATAACCTGTCTAGCCTTGTCTTGATCCTGTACAATATTGCTACCTGTCCTGATTTCTTATAATTACCTTGCCGATAAATGGTAGAAAACCAAGTTCCATTCAGATGAAGGGTTACAACTCCGGTCCTTGTTTGGTTTACGGGTTGTAACCTGGCTATCCGAATAGTTCTATAGTTATCTCGTCGTATATTATCCTGATCTTATATTTCAAGATTTTATTTACTTATATGCTGTGCTAATTGCTGGCTTTAGTTCCTAAGTGAAGCTTCCTTTGTGGCACTTGCTCTTTCTGGGATCTGACCCAGCTGGTTTTGTATGGCCAGATTTCGGAGCAGCTCCAGAGGATCTACCGACTTTCCAGCCCGATGGTGACCACCAGGCGTAACCAGGGCAACGAGTGGGTTATTTTTGGCTCTCCCACTTTATTGTAAAAATATTCTTTTGAGGCGTTTAGCCAACGAGCACCTGTTTAGCTCGATTGTATTTTACTTACCGTCTGCCTACGGGCTGTAACATGATTGACAGATCCTAGGGTTGATCATGTATGACAAAACTCTTGCTAGTCCTCACATTTTGTAACGACTAGCTTCATGATCAGCTGAATATGTAATGTTTGGGACGCCTTACTATTGTATATTTGATGATCATACATCTTGTAACTTTTACCTACTTGCTTGTGATTGAGACACTAGGTTTGTTCATGACCATAGGAGACTGTTGGCTTGTAGTAAACCCTCATGTATCTGGACAGCCGTGACCGTATAGCGAGATGGTTTCCATTTCATATACATAGCTGGCTATGTCTGCCCCCACTCTCCAGTATTCTGGTTCTGGGGCGTGACATCATGTATGACTATCACTCTTGTTAGTCTTCACCCTATATTACTAGCTTCATGATCATTGATATATGATATTTTGGGATGCTTTACTATTTTATATTCCAGTTGATCATACTTCTTGTACTTTTCATATTTGCCTGTGATTGAGATACCTAGGATTCTTGACCTAGGATTGCCTGTTGGATTGTAGTAGTAACTCCCATGTCCATACAGCTTATACGTTATTTGGGAGTACTGGAGTACTTTGGTATATGTAGCTGGCCTGGTTCGTCCCTACTTGCCAGTATTCTGGTTTTGGGGCATGACATAGGTTTTAGTGGTGGCCCATGCAGGTCTGATTTATCAGATATGTGGAGGTTACTAATATTTAGATATCTCAGTCATAATTCACCTTTATTGATATCCTTCATATTATTCTATATCTCTGATCCTTTGATCTGATATCTGCCTTGATCATTGATCTTTTCTGTTCCCTTGATTTGATTCTTGTGTCCTTTAACTTTTCGGGGCACTATTCTTATTCCTTTCGACCAGCTTGTTTGGGTTTTGCAGATGGCAGGTCAGCATCCTTCTGTTAGTCTAGTTCTGGAGGAACAGTCTCAGTAGAGAAGTGTCGATAATCGACCCGAGGGCAGTGATATTCGTCTATCTCGATCAGACAGTTGTGCCCGTGCAGTCAGTATTACTAGTTCAGCCAGAGTCTCATTAGTCAGTACCAGTGATAGATTTTCATCCGGTCGAGGCATCACCAGAGTCAGGGTATCCTGTACCACCATTATAGTCAGCAGTCCGAGCAGAGGTAGTATCAGATCATCCCGATGTACATACATTCCTAGGGATCATCAAGGATATGATGGAGTCACAGCAACAACGAGATCTCGTTCTCCAGCAGAGTATCCAGATGTTGATAGACCGTAGTGGACAAGGAATACCAGAGGTATTTGAAGCCGAGGACTTGCAGTCAAAAGGAGTGCTGATTAGAGCCAAGCAGTACCAGTCATCTAGTCAGTCAGCATATCGAGCCCGACCTACTATAGAGGCAGTACGAGAGCACGAGCATATAGCCAGGAGGACCACATCCAGAACTAAGGGTCGTAAGAGGTACCATGCACCCGTGATAAGCTTTTTATCTCGTCATCCCTCACCAGTACCAGCATACAAACATCCACCCCAACACCAGGAGTTACTAGTCGTATGTTCCTTCTGTGGAAGGGGAGGGCACACTCATATTACTTGTCGGAGGGCCAACTTTCTATATTTGTCGTGCGGATCACCAGACCACATGATAGGGATTTGTCCCCGGAGGTGTTCGGCTGGATGTTCATCCTTCCAGCCTACAGTTCCACATTTTGGGGCACCAACACTAGTTCAGCAGAAGCGAGCTCAGAGGCCTTCATCGACGCATTCCCATGCATTTCAGCATGAGAGGTCTCAGCAGTATTTGTAGGCCCAGGCTCAGAGGCAGAGAGACCAGCAGCAGTATCAGGAAGAACAAGAAGGATGTACCTACTGTAGGAAGATAGTGTTAGGGTTATATACTAAAAGCATCACTTTTGTAGTAACCTTATTTTCTTAAATTTTGAATGAGAATTATATGGGCAAATGTTTGTATATTGTATTTGTTGCAAGTGTTAATGCAAATGTCTGATATTCTATATTGTAGATAATATGGTGTGTGGTGTCACACAGAAGATCATATTATCAGTTTCCTATAGAGTATATAAATAGTTCACAACCTAGATGGACTTGACAATCTATTGGAAAGGTTTTAGTGTAATCTAGTATTAGTCTATCTTGACTATAGGTTTACACTAATACACTTTGTGTGTATTGAACATGACCACTTGAGGTTGTTCTCTTTGTACTGACTACATAAGAGAACAAACACCTCTATTATTATGGATGCTTATGCTCTTAATCCGGATATAATAACAGACACGTATATGCAGTGTGCATTACTTTGACTCATGAAAAAGTGAGATTCATTATGGATCAACAACCTCTATGAATTGGGTAATAACATTATATGTATCATGGGCTGTTGATTATAAATGGAATCCATGTCCCGATACATCGGGTTAATGATGTCCCCTTAAGGAGCTCATAAGGATTGTCATGTAAACTCTGTAGGTGGATTATATCCGACATGACAAATAAAGTTGAGCGGTACTACTTAAGGATAAAAGTTGTCGAATCAATATAGTTGTCAGTAACTTAATTTGATCAAGGGACATACGATATCTTAACATGGGGAGCCAAACGAGCATATAATAAAAGGAGCCCACAAACATAATTTGGGATTAGGGAAGTAGTGCAACAATAGCTCATTAGTGGACCGAGCTATTGTTAATGGGCCTGGATTGTATGTTCGGACTGAATACGGGATATCCAGATCCGTTAGGAGGCCTAACCCTAATTTTTTCTCATGGTCCCTGCCGTAGCCTATATATATCCTCTATTTTCTGGCCGCCAAATATGTGATCAGAAATCTGAAGCTTTCTCTAAATTCGTGATTCACGTAAGGAGAGAAAAAGAGGGATGCCAAGGAGAAGAAAAGGTTGGGAGTTCATCGTCCATACGACGTCCAACTCGAGGAAGGAATACGTGTAGAAGATCTTGGGGTCGTCCGCTCGAGATTGCCAGAAATTACTTGTCTTCTTTTTGCCGCAGGTATAATTTATGAACCCTTGTTTCCGCCTATGAAGGGTTAGAGCACGTATTAAATCTGTTTAACTTTCTATCGATCAATACGCACACCAAAGTAAGGGTCCCGAGAATCTCCAGTTCCATCAGATAGGGCATCTCAGATCAATTTATTGGGCGACCGGTGGACGATGCTTCCGTTGTGGAGCAGAGGACCATTCAGTTAGCACTTGCCCCTATCCGACATCTCGAGGACAACCAGCTATACCAGATGTACCACCTCAGTCCTTTCAGTCGCCTCAGACATCACCTCTAGCAGTGGATGAGCAGTTAGGGCCAATACTAGATTTTTAGCCATTGGCAAATTATCCTTCGCCATCGCTACCTCAGAGGATCAGACAGAACAGAGCACGGTTGTATGCGCAGTCTCAGGGACAGCTCTAGTATCAGCATGAGGGTAGTGGCAGTATATCTTGGGTTCTTTTTGGCGACCTTATATTCCACCTACATCAGGAGTACAACGGTCGACTTGACTTATTCGGTGAGTGAATGAGAGTTTCTCGTCTCACTCTTCATTCTTCGTATCTTGAGATACATGATATCTATCACGTGTCTCGACTACGAAGATATGTCCTGGGTAGAGTCATGTCTTAGACTAAGTCATTGGTACCGACTTACTTTGAGACATGACCCGTATCTATTTTTGGAGTCAGCGTCGGCCATCGAGGCAGGCCCCTACTAAACTGACTCAGTAGAAATATTTATTCATATGCCTCCAGCACTTCTTGATTGTGGTTGTGTTACTGCTTACACATTTACTTATATTATTGTTGTCTTTATCTTACCAACATGTCATGCTTTGTTTTGTTGTCATGATTTTTCAGCTCTTTGGTTTGGTTTTCATGCTTGACTAGATTTAGGAAATTCTAAGGACGAATTTTTTTTTAAGTTGTGGAGATTTGTGAGACTCGTCTCACAGTATCAGTATTTATATACGGATACCTATTTTGTAGTGTATTTCATATTTTCTTGGTTTTCGAAATACTTTAAATTTTTTCCAACTTATAGATTTTTCTCATTGGCCGTCATACCGCCAGTATACTGGTGTATACCGAGGGAATACCGTCCGGAGAGATTTTCCACATTTTAGATATTTTCGATTTCAGATATTTTTATGAATAGTATTTTCGATATTTTTGTGAATAGTGTTTTGGATATTTTGATGAATAGTATTTAGATATTTTCGTGAATAGTGTAGATGCACCTTATTACCCATTGGATATTTGGTTTTGTTTGGATGGCCATGATTGACTTAGATTTTGACGTGGATTACGATCCAACGTTCATGATTAATTCCCCCTTCTATATATACACTTTCACTTTCTCTCTCCTATCTCTTTTCATTCTCTTCACTCCCTCTTCATTTTTTCTTCTATTCTCTCCCCCTTAGAGCTTGCCAAGAGCTCGGCCTTGAGGCCTTGGGTGTGGTGTCTAACCCCCCTAGGAGGAGGAGTAGAAGATTAGGCTTGGTTGCTAGAGAACCTAGGCAAGTACATCTTGTCAAAATTTTGAACCATGTTATTTTGTTGTCATTTTTGTTTTCCTTGGAGTTAAATGCTTAGAATTGTCCTAAACTCATTTTATCAAATATGTTTTTCTTATGATCCTCATCTATATGCATATTTATAAAATTGGTTTGAACTAGGTCTTAATTTTCTGTTAAAATCCAATATTGACTTAGTAGAAAACTTGGTATCGAGAGTGATACTGGGGTTACCTAACATGCTCACATGTCATCTTATCATTTGTCGTTCTACATAGATCTAACATGCTCACATGTCCAAGTTATCTAACATGCTCACATGTCCCAGTTATCTTACATGCTCACATGTCTAGTTTATCTTTCATGTTCACATGCTTTCTTTTCCTTACATGTACATAGTTTACATTATGTCACATGTCCTTTACTTTATGATACATGTTGCTTTACTTATTATCTTTTCTATTCTCGAGATAAGTGCATTGGTAGTGCACGAGTCTCAATTTGATTTTACTTATTTCTGTCTCTATTCGTTGCTGTGTTAGTTATTGTTGGTTTTAGTTCATAGTTTGTCTTTCTTTGTGGTACTTGCTATTGGGGGTCTGACCCCACTGGTTTTGTTTGGCCAAATATGGTAGAGATGCCCGAGGATCTTCCGTACTTTCCACTCGTTGGCGATTACCTAGAGCACCAGAGTACCTGAGTGGGTTCCTTCTTTTCGCCCACTAGTTATGTACATTATTCTTTTGTGGCGTTTAGCCTCCGAGCACGTGTTTAGCTCGTGTTTTAGACTTGACATTTAGCCTACGGGCCTAAACATGATTAGCGTATTCTAAACTATAGCTAGCGCTTATCATGTATGACTATTACTCTTGCTAGTCTTCACTCTGTATTACTAGCTTCATGATCATTGATATATTATAGTTTGGGACGCTTTACTATTTTATATTCCAGTTGATCATACTTTTTGTACTTTATATATTTGCCTGTGATTGAGATACCTAGGATTCTTGACCTAGGATTGCCTGTTGGATTATAGTAGTAACCCCCATGTCTATACAGCTTATACGTTATTTCAGAGTACTGGAGTACTTTGGTATACGTAGCTGGCCTGGTCCATCCCTACTTGCCAGTATTCTGGTTCTGGGATGTGACAGGTGGTGGTGGTGGCATTCAGGTGAGGCGGCGGCCGAAAAGAGATGGGTGCTGTGGTGGCATGAAGTCACTGGTTGTTGATTGCAGGGGCTCCGGCGTGGATTGGTTGAAGGAGGCACAGCTAGATGGGCGGCTACGGATGCTTGGCCAGGGGTCGCCAGTGAGGGCGGTGGTGGTGGTCGACCGCGAAGCCGAGGAGGATGGCTGGATATATAGGTGGCAGATTTGGGTTAGGGATTGGTTGTGTCATGTCGGGGGATATCCGACATGACGGAGGATGAGTTGTTGCAGAGAGTTCGTGTCCGGGTTTGTCGGACACACAATAAATGTAATTGTAAAAGAATAAGGTATTGGAAAGACACCCGAGGTCGGACCCGAGGCTGTCACGGCTGACACGAAGAATTTTGGACACAGACACGATGCATGACACTTATGGAAAAATATTGCAATAAAATTTTACATGAGAAAGAGCAACGGGGCTCTCCTTATATAGAAGGTGGCGCTCCTAGTTAGATAAGGGTTTAGATTCCTTTAAATCCCCTACTAGATAAATATCACATCAAATTAAATTAGTTCAATCAAATCTAAATCCAATCTAGATAAATATCATTTTTAGCTTAAACTACTGTAAAAAAACAATAAGATAAATAAATCACCATATCAATCACAGAAATTTTCAATTTACCTTTTTATAAAAATAATAATAAATAATTTCAAAAATCATAATAAATATTTGAAACACCTCTTCTTCTTTTTTACAAATAAATAAAATAATTACAAATATTTTTCGAAAATAAAAAATATACATGAATTAAATTTCATGTACCTCGCATGTGAATGGAACATATTATTTATAAATATTATTTCTTATATTGTCATCTATACTTTTAGAATAAATAAAATATCCTTTTTATAATAAATAAAATAAAATAAAGTTTTGTAATCTTGTCACATTTTATAACTTCAAGTAAAATAAAAATATTTTTCTTATACTATTTTTGAAAGGTATACATATTTAAATTAAATGGAGAAAGTCTATAACAAAACTTTCTATATATATATATATATATATATATATATATATATATATATATATATATATATATATATATATATATATATATATATCGCATATATGTATTCGCACTCGCCGTACAAATACTAAAAATAAAATCAATACGAAAGTAAATTAGTTAAAAATTATAAAAAAATTTTAGGGGGCTTACAACAACTCAAGAGAATAAGAAGTAATCGAGGTGGAGAGTACCGGTCTCATGAATTCGCATCGTTCTACAAAGAACATGGAATTGTCAATAAGACTACTACTCCGTATTCTCCTCAATCAAATAGAGTAGCAGAAAGGAAGAATAGAACATTGACAGAAATAATAAACTCAATGATGTTGACTACGGGTCTTCCAAACTGCTACTAGGTAGAAGCTACATTGACGGCCACTTTTATTCTGAATAGAGTGCTGTATGCAACTTCCGACATTACTCCTTATGAACTCTAGTTCAAAGTCAGACCTAACTTGAATGTCATTCGAGTATGGGGGCATCTGGCATATGTGAAGCTTCCAGATCTGAAGATTCAGAAGCTCGGGACAAGGACTACGAAGACGATCTTCTTGGGTTATGCCGAGAAGAGTGATGCTCAGAGATTTCTTGATATTGAATCAAATCATATCATTGAATCTCGCGACGCAGAATATTTTGAAGACAAGTTTTCAAGGCACTGGAATATTGTTCTTACAGATATTTCAGAGAACAATGAGGGTGCACAGGAAACTCAAGTTTTCAATGAGAACGTAGTCCAAGAAGATGTTGTTGAAACAACGGTTAAACCAGAACTCGCTGAGCCGTCAGCTAAGCGTGTGAAGAGGCCGAAGGATTTCGGAGATGACTTTGTCACCTATCACGTGGAAGCAGATCCGCTTACCTATGATGAGGCGATGAAGACCAGATACTCTATTTTTTGAAGAGAGGTGATAGACAATGAAATTGATTCAATCATCTCTAATAATACTTGGGTGTTGGTTGATCTTTCTGAAGGAGCGAAACCCATCGAATGCAAATGGATCTTCAAGAAGAAGACGAAAGCAGACGGAACTATTGACGAGTTCAAGGCTAGGCTAGTAGCCAAGGGGTTTTCTCAGAAGCAGGGGATCGATTACTTTGACACGTATGCTCCAGTAGCCCAGATGACCACCATCAGAATGTTGATTGCTCTCACAACAATACATAAGTTGGTGATACATCAGATGGATGTGAAAATATCTTTTCTAAATGGCGAGCTGACCGAAGAGATTTATATACAACAACCAGAGGGATTTGTCGTCAAGGGTCTTGAAGACAAAGTCTGTAAGTTGATAAAATATTTGTACGGTCTTAAATAGGCTCCCAAGATGTGGTATGATAAGTTTGACAAGGTTATAAGGTTAAATGGCTGCAGGGTCAGCGAGATGGACAAGTGTGTTTACATAAAGTTCGCTGATGGAAGAGGTGTAATCGTTTGTCTGTACGTGGACGACATGCTAATCCTAGGTACGGATATGGGCTGTGTCACGGAGACAAAGAAGTTTATCTCAACTAAGTTCAGTATGAAGGACTTGGGGGAAGTTGATGTGATCTTGGGCATCAAGATAATCCGGACAGATACTGGACTAGCACTGTCACAGTCTCATTATATTGAGAAGATGATCACACGCTACGGGTATCAGGATCTTCCAGGGATCAATACGCCTTACATGTATGATCTGAAGCTGAAACCTAATTCAAGAGAAAGCGTCAGGCAGCTGGAGTATGCAAGTGTCATCGGGAGTTTGATGTATGCTACAACTGCCATAAGGCCTGACATAGATTTTGTCGTAGGAATGCTGAGTCGTTTCATAAGCAACCCAGGCATTGAGCACTGGAAAGCTGTGAAACGGGTAATAAAATATCTCAAAAAGACTCAGACATATGTACTACACTACAACGGAGATCCACCGGTAGTAGAAGGCTTCAGTGATGCCAGCTGGTGCTCAGAGTTGGAGAGCGAGAGGTCTACAGGTGGATTCATTTTCACAATGGATGGAGCTGCTATTTCGTGGAAGTCGAAGAAGCAAACTATACTCTCACGGTCCTCTACGGAATCTGAGTTCTTTGTACTTGATACTGTAGTGGAGAAAGCAAAATGGCTTCGAAAGCTCATGTATGATCTTCCAGTGGTTGGGGCACAAATACCGGCAATCCCGATATATTCCAACAACTAGGCGATTGCGGAGGTGGTATCAAATGATCTCTTCAACAAAAAGAAAAGGACTGTGCGGTTAAAGCACAGGCAGTGCATAATCTCATCAAGAGAGGTGTCATTGCAGTAATTGATGTTCAGAGTCGGAAGAACCTAGCAGATCCATTCACCAAGGGCCTCAAGCGCCAGCCGGTCGATGACAGCAAGTAAAATTGGCTTGAAGGCATTATGATATTATGTTGTTACAATCCTACCATAAAGTTTTATGCTATTAGTTCAAAAAGAAGTCTACTAGGTATCTAGCTTTTGGCTCAAGGGAGGACCATTAATTGGAAAAATATCAAGAATAGTGGGTACTTGTCCTCTGTGGCTTGGATTGGTTACGGACCTACAACCACTGTTGTCTAATGTATATTTAAAGCAAAAAACGAATCTTGTGTTGAGGATGGCTTAAACGCCTTAATGAGTTCTCAAGCAGAGTGAATGCTTGGTGTACTTTACAGGAAGCACGGTAGAGCAGCACTACAAGAAATGTAACTCTATGCTTTAGTGGGGTGACTCCACCATGAGGTTTTCGGTTTGGGGTAATGCTTCGATTTTACGAGCCAAGTCATAGCGGCGTAGCACCGTAAATAGGCAGGTAGCCTAATGTTGTATGATGAAATTAAAGAGGGGTAGTCAGTACTACAAAAGGGAGGAGGTTCCTATATTATAGTGGCACGACACCATGATGAGGTACCCAGTAGGGGTAAAGCCTCGGTCTTGCAAGCCATGTCGTTACGATGTAACACCGCAAGGGAGCCTAAGGCTTCATGATGGGTAGTTTGGCACTATAAAGAGGCGGTGACCTCATGCTAAAGTAGTATAACACTACGATAAGGTTCCCGGGTAGGGGTAATGCCTCGGCTTTAGGCCATGTCATAGCGGCGTAGCATCGCAAAGGAAGCGCAAGGCTTCATGCTACGTCTCTTTAATAAAGAACTCACCTATAGTGTATGGACAAAGATAGCAGGCCGTCTATTGAGGGTAAACTTGTAGACACCCAAAATTATATACTGAAACCAGGATGGCACAGGGCCTTTAATGTGCAGCTAGAAGCACATGTAACTACATTATGTGAGTGGAAATAATTTCAGCTATGGTGTAAAATTTAAGGCTTAGTTCATTCTTGTATTATAGTCTGTGGTTTGACCCATGCGGAAGATTCAAGTCGTCAGCGACGTGTGGGGAACACTCGATTCTATATATCAAGATATGTGAAAGAATATTGGAGCTTTTCCTTGACATGTAGAGAAAGCTTGCTTTCAATATACGCCTAGTGATTTTTAGTCCCACATTGGAAAAGCACCATGACTTGTATCTTAATATGTACTTGGTATGTTGTTGAGATGA
Source organism: Iris pallida (assembly GCA_029216955.1). NCBI lineage: Eukaryota > Viridiplantae > Streptophyta > Magnoliopsida > Asparagales > Iridaceae > Iris > Iris pallida. The sequence goes on along the minus strand of JANAVB010010791.1, from coordinate 19,210,182 downwards.
GCACATGGGGTGCTGACCCTAAGGAGGGAACCATGTGAGTGATTTTATTAGGAGGTAAGGTTAAGACTCTATGGTAAGCTTAATGCTTTTTGCTCTTGGAATTTATTCCATTGGAGCTGAGCCCCGTAGGGGCTTAGCTACTCGGACTCGGGCTCATGGGATCATGAGGAGTAATATGGCATTTTGTTGGTGCACTTTGCACTTAGCACGTCAGCATCGTCGCTAGGCACATAGTGCGCTTAAGTTGCGCTCGTTGCGCTCGCCTCTGCGCAGCCAATCGTACGACCAATTGTCGCTGACCAATTAGCGCTGCCCATTGGCGCGACCTAGTGGTGCGCCAGTTGGCGCTACCTGTTGGCACGTCCTGATGGCGCTTCCAGATGGCGCGTAGTGTGCATGTGTGCAGTTGGTACAGCAGTGTGCAATTGCACGTGCTGTGCGCCATTCGCGTTGGCTATGCGATAATTGGCGCGTGCTATTGCCAGTTGGCTCAGATCGTATCTGTGAACGATTGAACAGTTACAGAACGTTCGGGACAGTTTTTTCCTACGTCCCAAATATTTTGCTAACTGGACGGTTACAGTGCGGGCCTATATAAGGTTCTCTTCTCTCTCTCTCAGGGACTAAGTGTTCTGAACACAATTCCTTAAAAATTTTAGAGAGTTCAAGAGAGAAGTGAAATTTTGTGCAAGCGCCACTTAGCGTAGGAGTCCGCGTCATCCGAAGAGTCAGAAGAGCGAAATATTTCAAAGTTCTCCGTCGAACTTGCTTGTTCCTGGAAGCTGTTCGTGTGGGATGAATCAAGCTTCGAGCGCCGGTGATCATTCACCCCAGCAGTCCTTTCTCTCATTCCTTCCACTTGCAACTCATTCTGAACGAGAGCTTTTATGATCTAATCAGAAAAGTTAGTAGACTTTCACCGCTGCTGCTATGAATTCTTTTGTGCCTTCTTCGAAGTGTCATATTTGATTTCGTCAATCAGAATCCTCCAAGGATCTCTGTCTTCCACCTTCCTTGAGGTGTTGCACAAATTAGTTTTTTATCAAAAAATTACGTCCCGGGACAAACAAAAACTGTCTCTACAATGTTTCATGCTCGTCCTTAGAAATTCTATCCATAAAAGTTTCATGCTTCGTATAAATTCTCTCTATAGAAGTTTTTTGCTATGCAGAAAATCAGAAGTTTCTTGCTATGCAGAAAATCTCTCCACAGAAGTTTCCTACTCCGTAGAAACTGTAACCCCTAACTTTTATAATTAAACTAAATAATTAATAATATAGGGATTAATAACCTAACTAGTTATGTATCCTTCTAGTTTAGATACACACGCGCACATACAATTTTTTTTTTTGAAGCAATGGGTAATTGTGGCAAACTCGCCTCCACTGGGGCTCGAACTTCTGACCACTTGGGCCGCATGCATCTCTCTTAACCACTAGGCTAGAGGTCATTTGCCGCACACAAATATATATATATATATATATATATATATATATATATATATATATATATATATATATATATATATATATATGGAAATGGTAATTGTGTCGAACGACCCTACTGAGAATCGACCTCCTGACCACTCGGGCTACAGGCCTCACCATAACCCCTTTGATTAGTTTAATTTATTTTGGGTTATTTTTTGTTAATCCCTGAAAAACCATAAAAACCACTATAAACTTGACAGTTTTTGAAATTGAAGAATCAATTTGGAAACCATTTTTCCTCCATAATATGTAATAATTTAAAATTCTAATTGAATATAATTGTAGCCTATATAACCTGGATTAAAACCCAGTAATTAGTTTAAATTGTTTTGGATTAAAACTCAGGAAAAATTAGTCTGAAAATCAATAAAAAATAATTTTCCTAAAACTTTAGAATTCTCGATTCGAGGTTCGTCCTGACAAACATGACCAATTCATCATGAATCGTTTGCATCGAAAGGTGCGTACGATATTCCCCGGTGAAATTTAAATTGTTTGCAATTGCGCGACGAATTTGACCCGTATCTGTCAAAAATCACTATATCAGTATTTTGTAAATTTTTTAATTACATTATAGACAGTCATCACACCATGACGGGACTTGTGTTATTGGAGTCACAGCATTTGGCTTGTTCTATAACTCAAGTTTTGTCTGATTATGAGATAGTTATCCGGATCGCCGTTTTGTAGGCCCTACGATCCTGTTCAATGTGAACATTTTTGGGGTCGGCTCATCGAAATCCAAATCTGGATATACAGTTGAGTTTGTATCGTCGTTTAGAATACATTTGACCTATAATATACTAAATTTAGAGATATTTAGGTTTGATATGTTTTTTGTGCAAAGTGGGCCAACCGACGAATATCGTTTTGATCGAAATTACCGTTTTTGCCTATGTGTCAAAATTGAACTTATAGATAGACTATTTTAGCTTTTTTGCTCATTCTAGGAACGTGGTGATATTTGTTTCAGTACCCAGAGTTGTTCGCGATGATTCCACCCTTGCTGCTGCTGTTGACTTGCCGGGTTCACCTTCTGAACATCGTCAAATCATCGCACCACCTCTAGACAAGTATACCTTGCTATGATTTCAGATTATGTATTTTTTTTTAGCATGTTATATCTATGTTAATTATTATTTTTATTTATTTTATTATAACTATGCGTGCAAATCATACTTGGGTACAAACGACCATGTTAGTCGTTTTATGTTACCTGTATTTATTTCATGTGTGTTGGCCTATTTTTGGCAGACTATCTCACGTTTGTGAAGCATCTTTATATCTTCATTTGTCTTGACACATATGTTCCATGAGTTGTTAGTCTTATATAGAACTCTGACTTCGGTTGGCCATCGGTACGTTTGGGATGTGCGATAGATATAACTGCTAATGGAAATTCATGTTAGAAGACTTAGCATTTATTAGAGGTATTATTGTGGATACAACACGGAAAGGTGCATGGAGGGAGGGGGAATTACTAGGCGTGGGGGCTACTATTTAGTTACTTTTCTCTAGTTGTACTAGTGACTCAGTCGAGCGCTATGTGTCCCGTGCATTTATCATTTGTTAGAAGAGCCCCCGCGTAGAACATTGTCCTCAAATTGCATATATAAATAGTTATGAATCCTAGTTGAAAATATATACATATTAAGTTATTATAGCATATTATTATGTATCTTCTTACATCCCTCTGTCGACCTGGTGATCTCTCCATATATAGATGATCAGGAATATCCACAGGAGTACAGACCAGGACCGGATTCATTAATTTCTATCGATGAGGTTTTGCCTTTCGGTTACATCTGATTCTTTTAATTAGTTAACTATTTAGTTGATACTATTTATTTTTCTTTATTTTGGAGGTCGGTCTCCATTTTATTCTACTTTGATATATTAATTTGGGAGTGGATTTGTCTCCACCCGACTATTAGTTCATTTGACATTTCAATTGACATATTTAATTAGTTATTTCCTTTGCTTCTGTTGTGGATTGAATTTAGATATTTTCTGTGATTGTGATATATTTGTTATGAGATGGTGTTTATATATTACAGCTTATGTATGTATATGCGTCTTTTATACATTGGAGTAGCCTACATATCTTACAACTGGCATGCTTATGTATTCTTAGTCCTACGTATATGGTACTAGGTGTGACATATTTTTGTTGTGGCCCATACAGGTCGAGAAAATATTGTTTCGGTTACGTTACTCTTCCGAACAAGCCTACACATAGAATTAGAGTTTAAGATCTCATCCACATACTTGATACCTTAATTGATTCCATTTTGAACTCTCATTTGACTGCTTGACTTGCCACTATATTCTAACAAAATTCTTATTTCTTCGTACTTGTCATGACCCGCGCATGCATGATCGGGTACGAGTACGTGGATACGTCTAACCTATGCCGCAGAATCGGTGGTAATTAGCTGTCTAAACCTTAAAACTCATCAAATTATCATGATATCAATCTATGCTCCATCACAGAACTAGTTAACGAAAATAACCTAGCACACACTCGCACGATCACAGTCCACTATATCTCTTTTGTACAAAAAAAATGTCTATCTCATCCCCGAGAAAAATTTGATAAATCCATGAAATATCATATAACATGAATAATACATCAGTGATCCAAGCTAACTCTAAATTCTCTAAAGGAATCCTCCATGCTAGTTTGTCATCACCTGATAGACAACGTTTCAATCCAGAAAGGAGTAAAGTTGTCACGCCCCGGTTCAAAGATATGTGGGACCAGGAACACGTGGCGTGCCAGCTGTACGATCAAGTATAGAAAAACCCCAATTTAATGGACTATACTCGATCGTAGTACGCTGAAGTAACAACTAAATAACAATACAGGCAGGTAAATACTAATCTCATCCACAGAAAAAATCACAGAATAAAGCTGAAAGGAATGAAAATAACTCTGAATCAAACTACAAGTCATGACTAGTGGAAAATAATCCACCAATAAATGTATGAATGAACTACTAAAAGAGTACAACTGAACCAGAAAAGAAATAGATAGCCACTAGCAGAAATCACCTAAGAACTCAAGAAACTCACGAGGCTCAACATTGAAGTCCTCGTCAGCAAAAGTCTCCAATCTCCGTAGTCCGTCGGTACCTGTGCTCGTCCTAATCTGGAAAAGGTGCCAGGTCCTCAGAGGGACGTAACAAGTACACAAGAAATCGACATGCATGATAGTACAGGGCAGTATATAAATAACTAGAACAAAATGTAACATAACATCTCCCCAACCAAACAAGGACAGGATATATCATGCAACATACGACAGGTAAACTAACCATCTATGTGTAAAATGCACTCGAGACATCTCTAGTGGCACATGAGAGGGGGAGAAGAAGAAGAAACGGCCACCAAGCGTTCTACGGTTTGAGAAACGAGGGGCTACGAGCATCCATCGTCCATTGGAAACAGAAATTCTCATACACCACTAGTAGACTCTCTCCACCCAATGTATATCCGTACCGTATACGCGGTACAAATAATATGCAAGACGTCATAGTATATATAAGTAGACCTGTACCAACCACTAGACCAGACGCGAACTCACGTGCCAATGATCAGTCGACACACAAATCTATGCTCTCAACTCACTCATATAGTGATCGTGTATGATACGGTGTCCGGCTAGAAGGTACCACATACCTTCACAATATACGGGATAAGTCCACTACTACTAGACGCGTGCACACAACTGAGAAGTAACTAGGTAACATAAACTAACTGCAAAAATATACAATCAAGCAAGGTGTACTTGCCTGTGTCCAACAACTGAGTATCTGGGTCCAAAGTAGAGTCCGAGTCCCGAGAAGCAAATAATCCTAAACAAAATTTATCTCTAATTAATTACTAATTAAACAATTTAAACAATTCATTTAATTGCTAAGTAATCTATAATTTAAATTAATCTAGTACTACTAGCTAACTAGTATCAAATTTTTATGAATAATAATTATACAATAATAAGTAGGTAACCATACTTATTATCATACCATTTATATTCTGAAATTTATTTACAACTAAATATTTAATAATTAATTAACTAATTAATGATAATCAATTAACCAATCATTTTAATACACACATGAATACACAATTCCTAATAATACTAACTTAAATAGTAAAAATCCTTAAAAATCATTTTTAGTCTATTTTAATAATAAACTAAATAATATCAGAATAATAAATATATATTATATATATATTTTACAGAAAATGAATTATTACCATTAAACTATTTATTAAATAACTAGTTGAATAATAACAATAAGTACTTAATAATTCTAAATAAATCCAAATAAATCACCACCAACCTTAAATTTAATCATTAAAACTAAATTCACAGTAGTAACACAAAATTAATAATTATTTAAATCAATAAATAATTATTACACAATTGATTACATAAACCTAAACATGATTCTCAAAATTACTTTTAAGTCTTAAAAATTCGTAAATATATCTAAAATACATAAAATAAATTCCTAAATACCATATTTACACATTTCTAACAGAATCATATCACTTCACAAAATTTACAATATTTATATAATTAATAACAATTAATTATATAATATATTCAACTTATGTAATAAATCTAGAAATTACTCAACTAAATCCAAATAATTATAAATAATAATAAATAAATATTGGAATTATTTTTCTACAGAATAACATGCTATTACAAACATTTTCTATTCAATAAGTATTATTTAATTACTAACCAAATAAATAAGATAAATTGAAAATAATATTTAATATTCAATTTGATTAATACAAAACTTCCAAGATAAATCTAAATATAATATTTTAAACACCAATCAAATTCTGGAAAAATTTCCATAACTTACTTTATAATTAAATCTATATTTTCAATATAAGTTATATTATTTAATTATTTATTAATTAAATAATAAGCATCAAAACGGAATTAATTAAACAGTGTAAATTCGCTGTTTTTCACATAAAATAATTACAAATTAAATTATAACAATTCTGGAAAAATTATTTTAAAATACTATATTAATTATACAAACTTTTTCATGTACAAAGTTTTCTCTAATTCGTAATCAAAATGTTACATAAAAATTAAAACAGAAAACACATTTAATTAATTACTAACATTGAAACTTCATAATTAAATATAAATAAATATCAATAATTAATATTAAATCACACGAAAATTAGGGTAGAACCCCTACATATTTACCAATGATTTTCTACATTTAGATCTAATTAATCATCAATCTATTCATCACAACAATCCTTACAATAATCTGAATATTCAGAATTTAATTATTAAAACTTGGTTTAAAGCATGCAAAGAGGATTTAATCCACGTGACAGCGTCACGGGGGGTCGGGGTTACCTTGCCACGCCGCAGGGGGGTGGCTCGCCGACGAGGGAGGGTTGCACCGACGAGGGGGCCGCCGGATGCTACACGCGGGCGCGGAAAACGCCGTGTCTCGTCGTCGACGGCGGGGCTCCGGGTGAGGGGGGAAGGAGATAGACGAGAGAGAGAGAGAGAGGGATAGGGTGGCGGTGATGAAGGGGGGCTGGTGGTTTGTGTGGAGGCAAGTTTAGGGTTAGGATTGAGAGTAGATGCATATATATATATGCATGAAGGAGATCCAAATGAATAGGACCATACTGGGCTGGGCCTAAGTTAGGGTTAAACTTAAGGAATGGGTTTGGTTGCTAGGAATTTTAACACCACATTTATATAAGTATAGATATATATATATATATAATCTAAAAATAAAACCAATTGAATAATAACACTATATATATTTAATTATTGATATAAATATAATCTAATAATAAATCTATATGAAACTTGGTTAGAGTTTATAAATAATTTAATAATTAATGTAACAGCATTTATTTAACAAATAACAATATTTAGTAATCTTGCATCTATATATATATTTACAATATAAATTAAACCCTGATTAGAAATAATTAATTAATTATTTAAATAAATAGATTAACAAGCTATTCTTCAAAAAAAAAAAATAATAATTTTAAAAATTCCCTAAAAATTCAGGGGGTTTATAATCTACCCAACTTATAAGAATTTCGTCCTCGAAATTTAAAATAATTCTAATACCGAAGAAATAATAAAAAAATCAATGAAAAGTAAATATGTAAATTGTAACTTACTCAACAAGACAATTTACAACGATACTTGGGGGTTTATAGAGGGGTCAAAACTGGCATCATATCCTACAAGAATATGTTCTAGGTCCGGCATAGGTCATAGGATTTCTAAGTGATCAGGGAATAGATCGATATTGCATGGTCAAATCTAATAGGATAAGGAGAGGACACAAATAGTCTATTCTAAGGGAAAGATTTGTCAAACAAGTAGAGTTATTAAAATAGAGCACATAAATGTGTGTTTATGGAGGGCATAAATGTCATGTGTATGGTGCGGTTTGTCTAGATCATAATGGTGCAATTATTGGAAGAAAAATCCTAATATTGTGCTTCAATTACCCAAATCATGGTAAGGGATCAAATGATATGAACCAAGGAAAGGATAATAGGAAAACTTTTATTTGCTAAATGTCCGACTAAAATCAGTCTAAGATGGCTACTAGGGTGCTAAGGGTATTACTAAAATAAGATATCATACAAGGTATACTTAACTGACTTAGTAGAAAGATGGTTCTACTATAAATCATAGCTAATAAAGGATTATAAAGAGAAATTCTATACTAAGGCGCAGAATAAAGAAGAGTTCAAGGGGGATGGGGTCGATTACAAATTTGAAGGTCCAATGCGAATAAATGTTTCAAGAAAACAAAATTTGTCAAACGGTCGCAAATGAGATCCTAGGACAAGTTTACTATATCTTCATCTGCATAAAATAATCATAGGGAAAGCGAATCAACATGCACTAGGTTGGCCAGACCATCATGCACCGATTCTGATTAGACAACATTTTAGTGGGTGCACCCAATAATATATGTGTCAAGAACAAGCTTGAGAAAAGAAGAAGCTTGTAAAAACTAGGCTATAACAGCAATATTAGTCAAGACGATAAAAATAAACGTACAGAAGAAAAGAAAGTACAAGATAGTTCAAGTCCAAAACACAAATAATGATTTGACCTTTCTAGTTGCCCTATGAATCTCTAACCTTAGTTGAGCTAGGGATAGGAACCCACAAAGTTATGTCTAGGTAATCTAAATACTTATACCAACATATAGTCAGTGTTATCCAACTATAATTTCTTAATGGTCCTGAGAAAAGTATGATGCTAGACTACAAGGTATACTACCCAACTTATAGGAATTGAACTAGTACCTCTAACTGTCTCTTTAGGGAAGCAAGTTTATCCTACCAAATTGTAGCAACAACATAGAATTTTCTAGAGAAGCAATAATAATCCTAACATGAGAAGAAAAAAAAAATCCTTTGGTCTATTCAAAAGGATAAGACGTAATGATCTGCTTTCCATTATTGCTTAAGAAAATAAATTTTGGATCGATAGTACTAGAATTATGCAGCACGATAAATAGTAAATCAGGAAAGAAAATAAACTAATTAGATAATAAAAAAAATCCTTACAACATTTAGCTCGGCAACCGTGGCATGAGCTAAAGGTGAAGGAAAATTTTTATTACAGAAAATATCAACCAATATTGTCTACAGGTAAAGTAACAAACAACTAAATAGATATTCCTAATATTAATACTAATAATATAATACTAAAATATAGGAGAAGATATACTGGTTGACGGATTTGGGGTATGGTCAAGAAAAATTTATAGACATCTATAGCTCTAAACAATTAGGGAATCATGATACTAGTTTAGGGTCGAGAACAAGGATGATAAAATTTTAAGAAGAAGACATAGTCACATGGGTCGATGACTTAACTATAACTGCATATAATCACTATCATGGCTATGAAAAATATGGCAACTAAGGTGTGACACTTCTATCTCATTAGAGTAACATCCTCTATGTTTATTTCCTCATCAAGATAAAAAAAAATCAATTTCCTGTAAATAAAATTTCTTCATAAATTCCTTCAGTATAAAATCTTTAAATCAAAACAATCATCCACCAATTTCCTTAATCTCTTTAAGATCGTCGCATATAATCATAATTATAACTTTAAAATACCCAACCAATCCTTTTATCATCACACCAACTCCCTTTTATTTTTCCCTTTTTTTTTTCTCAACTTTAATTCAGTTTACCTAATATAAAAGATTGTAACTCTCTTATGAAAATACTTAAATCAATCACCGAGATAAATATTATCATAATACTAAATTCTTCTTCTTTTTTTCCAAAAGAAACTTCAATAAAAATTTATCAATCTAAAAAAAAGATTTAAATCTCAATTTTTTTTTTCAATCAAAATTTGTTCCATCAAACAAAATTCAATCACAAAAAAAATACCTCAAATTTCTAAATCGATCCTCGAAATAAACTTTATTATAGTACAAACATCCTTTTCTTTTCTCCTCAAAATTTTTAGATTAAAATTACCCAACTCCAAATTTTAAATCACTTTATGAAATGCATCAAATTTCTAAATTCTTCTTAAATAAACCCTTTTTTTTCATCAAGGTCAAAATATTCAATCTTTAAAGAAATATAAATCTCATAGGCAACTCTTAACTATTTCTATTTACAATCATCTATCCTCAAATTTTAAAAAAAAATTATTCTTCTATTTTGGAAACCAACATAAATCATCAACCAATTTAAATCTCATGTAGCAATGTGAATATTTAAATTTTTAATCATCAAGTTGATTTTATATCCTCTCTAACCAATCATAGAAATTTTTTTTTTTTAAAAAAACTCAAATCAAAACTTTAAATCATCCTCTCAAATCGATCATCGAGTTTATTTTATTAATCAACTTCTAACAGTCTTTCCCATATGAGTATAAGTAATCTTTCTCACTATCATTCGAAATTGATATATCATTACTACTCAACTTTGAATTAACTAATCATTCATGCAAAATTATATCTTTCAAAAATATGGTGTTCATCAACCTGCAATATTTAGTACTTTCCCAGAATTCAATTATAGACTCAACCGCCTAATTAGCTGCCGAGGTAACCCATCTAGCCATATAGTTACTCAAGAGTGTATATAGTATAGCATCTTCCAAACCTCTATCAATCATGACAAGCAAGGGGTACGGTAGATTAGATCGAGAAGGATATAATTGCAAGGAAGTCAAAGAGTCAGAAGATATAAATCAAAGAAGAGATCAAGTATTTCGAGGAGTTTGAAATGAGTCGAAATCAAAGGAGATCAAAGGATAAAAATAATCAATTGTGGATGAGACACGATAGTCCTAATCCTATACGCAGGCTTGCTTGGTATGGTAAAGTAACCAAACAATATTTTCTCGACCTGCATGGGCCACCACTAAAAATATGTCACGCCCCGGTTCAAAGATATGTGGGACCAGGAACACGTGGCGTACCAGTTGTACGATCAAGTATAGAAAAACCCCAATTTAATGGACTATACTCGATCGTAGTACGCTGAAGTAACAACTAAATAACAATACAGGCAGGTAAATACTAATCTCATCCACAGAAAAAATCACAGAATAAAGCTGGAAGGAATGAAAATAACTCTGAATCAAACTACAAGTCATGACTAGTGGAAAATAATCCACCAATAAATGTATGAATGAACTACTAAAAGAGTACAACTGAACCAGAAAAGAAATAGATAGCCACTAGCAGAAATCACCTAAGAACTCAAGAAACTCACGAGGCTCAACATTGAAGTCCTCGTCAGCAAAAGTCTCCAATCTCCGTAGTCCGTCGGTACCTGTGCTCGTCCTAATCTGGAAAAGGTGCCAGGTCCTCAGAGGGACGTAACAAGTACACAAGAAATCGACATGCATGATAGTACAGGGCAGTATATAAATAACTAGAACAAAATGTAACATAACATCTCCCCAACCAAACAAGGACAGGATATATCATGCAACATACGACAGGTAAACTAACCATCTATGTGTAAAATGCACTCGAGACATCTCTAGTGGCACATGAGAGGGGAAGAAGAAGAAGAAACGGCCACCAAGCGTTCTACGGTTTGAGAAACGAGGGGCTACGAGCATCCAGCGTCCATTGGAAACAGAAATTCTCATACACCACTAGTAGACTCTCCCCACCCAATGTATATCCGTACCGTATATGCGGTACAAATAATATGCAAGACGTCATAGTATATATAAGTAGACCTGTACCAACCACTAGACCAGACGCGAACTCACGTGCCAATGATCAGTCGACACACAAATCCATGCTCTCAACTCACTCATATAGTGATCGTGTATGATACGGTGTCCGGCTAGAAGGTACCACATACCTTCACAATATACGGGATAAGTCCACTACTACTAGACGCGTGCACACAACTGAGAAGTAACTAGGTAACATAAACTAACTGCAAAAATATACAATCAAGCAAGGTGTACTTGCCTGTGTCCAGCAACTGAGTATCTGGGTCCAAAGTAGAGTCCGAGTCCCGAGAAGCAAATAATCCTAAACAAAATTTATCTCTAATTAATTACTAATTAAACAATTTAAACAATTCATTTAATTGCTAAGTAATCTATAATTTAAATTAATCTAGTACTACTAGCTAACTAGTATCAAATTTTTATGAATAATAATTATACAATAATAAGTAGGTAACCATACTTATTATCATACCATTTATATTCTGAAATTTATTTACAACTAAATATTTAATAATTAATTAACTAATTAATGATAATCAATTAACCAACCATTTTAATACACACATGAATACACAATTCCTAATAATACTAACTTAAATAGTAAAAATCCTTAAAAATCATTTTTAGTCTATTTTAATAATAAACTAAATAATATCAGAATAATAAATATATATTATATATATATTTTACAGAAAATGAATTATTACCATTAAACTATTTATTAAATAACTAGTTGAATAATAACAATAAGTACTTAATAATTCTAAATAAATCCAAATAAATCACCACCAACCTTAAATTTAATCATTAAAACTAAATTCACAGTAGTAACACAAAATTAATAATTATTTAAATCAATAAATAATTATTACACAATTGATTACATAAACCTAAACATGATTCTCAAAATTACTTTTAAGTCTTAAAAATTCGTAAATATATCTAAAATACATAAAATAAATTCCTAAATACCATATTTACACATTTCTAACAGAATCATATCACTTCACAAAATTTACAATATTTATATAATTAATAACAATTAATTATATAATATATTCAACTTATGTAATAAATCTAGAAATTACTCAACTAAATCCAAATAATTATAAATAATAATAAATAAATATTGGAATTATTTTTCTACAGAATAACATGCTATTACAAACATTTTCTATTCAATAAGTATTATTTAATTACTAACCAAATAAATAAGATAAATTGAAAACAATATTTAATATTCAATTTGATTAATACAAAAATTCCAAGATAAATCTAAATATAATATTTTAAACACCAATCAAATTCTGGAAAAATTTCCATAACTTACTTTATAATTAAATCTATATTTTCCATATAAGTTATATTATTTAATTATTTATTAATTAAATAATAAGCATCAAAACGGAATTAATTAAACAGTGTAAATTCGCTGTTTTTCACATAAAATAATTATAAATTAAATTATAAAAATTCTGGAAAAATTATTTTAAAATACTATATTAATTATACAAACTTTTTCATGTACAAAGTGTTCTCTAATTCGTAATCAAAATGTTACATAAAAATTAAAACAGAAAACACATTTAATTAATTACTAACATTGAAACTTCATTATTAAATATAAATAAATATCAATAATTAATATTAAATCACACGAAAATTAGGGTAGAACCCCTACATATTTACCAATGATTTCCTACATTTAGATCTAATTAATCATCAATCTATTCATCACAACAATCCTTACAATAATCTGAATATTCAGAATTTAATTATTAAAACTTGGTTTAAAGCATGCAAAGAGGATTTAATCCACGTGACAGCGCCACGGGGGGTCGGGGTTACCTTGCCACGCCGCAGGGGGGTGGCTCGCCGACGAGGGGGGGTTGCGCCGACGAGGGGGCCGCCGGTTGCTTCACACGGGCGCGGAAAACGCCGTGTCTCGTCGTCGACGGCGGGGCTCCGGGTGAGGGGGGAAGGAGATAGACGAGAGAGAGAGAGAGAGAGGGATAGGGTGGCGGTGATGAAGGGGGGCTGGTGGTTTGTGTGGAGGCAAGTTTAGGGTTAGGGTTGAGAGTAGATGCATATATATATGCATGAAGGAGATCCAAATGAATAGGACCATACTGGGCTGGGCCTAAGTTAGGGTTAAACTTAAGGAATGGATTTGGTTGCTAGGAATTTTAACACCACATCTATATAAGTATAGATATATATATAATCTAAAAATAAAACCAATTGAATAATAACACTATATATATTTAATTATTGATATAAATATAATCTAATAATAAATCTATATGAAACTTGGTTAGAGTTTATAAATAATATAATAATTAATGTAACAGCATTTATTTAAAAAATAACAATATTTAGTAATCTTGCATCTATATATATATTTACAATATAAATTAAACCCTGATTAGAAATAATTAATTAATTATTTAAATAAATAGATTAACAAGCTATTCTTCAAAAAAAAAAAAAATTTAAAAATTCCCTAAAAATTCAGGGGGTTTACAAAAGTACATCCCGGTATAAATGTTACACATTAATAAATAAAGCAGAAAAAGTATATAGAAACATAACCAGACAATGCAATGAAGTACTGTAATGGAATGCAACCTACAACACAAGAAACTAGGAGAGTCATCACGAAACATGATAAATACAACTAGTCAACGAGTTAGACCAGGAACCAAGGATGCACAACTAGCAATCTATGTGATTTGAAATACCATTTTGATATTTGGCCGACTAAGCTTTAGATTCGGACTGGTCAGGCTTAGACATACGTGCAGTATATGTCAAGCTATGCTTCAGAATATACTGGGTTGACCACATATATACTCAGTATTTTCCCTTTTCCCGTGATTCAGAAAATTATATCAAGTAAGATTCAGAACTTAATGTCTTATGATTCATATCAAGCAAGATGTCTTTTAATGCTTTATAATTAAAAAATATAAAATAACAAACAAGATTCAGATATGTCTTTGATTCAAAATCATGTGTCTGTTTGTAAAAACAAAAGTCTTTGAAGAAAACTTTACTACAAACTAAGAAAAGAAAAGTACAAAGTATAATTTAATTCTGGGAAAGTGCAACTTTAGGAATCTGATCAGAAGACGGTCACTTTATCCCTTGGACGATGCGATGTTGGAGAAGAAAAGTTCTTGAACGTGCTGCGGAAGCGATGGAGAAGTGCTGAGAACTCTTGTCAGAAGATTATGATCATTAATGATGCCTTGATAAGTGATTTGAAACTCTTTTTTTTATAGAGTTTTAGGATAACTGCCAGGCAGTTACAATGATTGGTTCTGTCACACCCCAGAACCAGAATATTGGAGAGCGGGGGCAGACATAGCCAGCTACGTATATGAAATGGAATCCATCTCGCTATACGGTCACGGCTGTCTAGATATATGAGGGTTTACTACAAGCCAACAGTCTCCTGTGGTCATGAACAAGCCTAGTGTCTCAATCATCAGCAAGTAGGTAAAGTCACAAGATGTATGATCATTAAATATACAATAATAAGGCATCCTAAATATTACATATGCAGCTGATCATGAAGCTAGTCGTTACAAAATGTTAGGACTAGCAAGAGTTTAGTCATACATGATCAACCCTAGGATCTGTCAATCATGTTACAGCCCGTAGGCAGACAATAAGTAAGTACAATCGAGCTAAACAGGTGCTCGTCGGCTAATCGCCTCAAAAGAATATTTTTACAATAAAGTGGGAGATCAAAAATAAACCCACTCGTTGCCCTGGTTACGCCTAGTGGTCACCATCGGGTTGGAAAGTCGGTAGATCCTCTGGAGCTGCTCCGAAATCTGGCCATACAAAACCAGCTGGGTCAGACCCCAGAAAGAGCAAGTGCCACAAAGGAAGCTTCACTTAGGAACTAAAACCAGCAATTAGCGCAGAAAATAATAATAATATAGCAAAACTGGAGAAATATAATATCACGAGAATATACGGTAAGATAACCATGGAACCATTCAGATAACCAGGTTACAATCCTTAAACCAAATAAGGACCGGGATTGTAACCCTTCGTCTGAACCGAACTTGGTTTCTCCTATTTATCAGCAAGATAATATAAGAAAATCAGAACATGTAACAATCTTATACAGGATCAAGACTAGACTGGTTATTCCCCATTCAACAATCACAGCCAAGCAATAAGTACGGCTTGATACTTTAACTAGCTAGGGTTATCACAGACCTAGTTACTAGCAAGATGCAGTGAGATTATTCTACAGCCACAAGCCCTACAGACCATCTAGGTTACCCAGGTCGAAAATTAGGGATTGAATTCAGGTGGGTACATCGTCCAGGAAATGCATGTACCCTTAAGTAGCTTGAAGGGTGCAACACATGACAGTATGCTGGAAATATGCCCTACTTGACGGCAGGCTATAGATCCCAAGCGCGCCCAGGTAACGGGATTGCCTATAGCTGGGAGATCTTTTTATGACTAATGTATTAATCTAGTTATTAGCCGTAGTCCATTTCAATAGGTACTCCTGACCGTGGTACTCAGGAGTCCCCTCCTAGACATGATACAAGACATGACTAGATTATTTGTAAAAGCACAATCGCCCACGGTGTCCAGGTTATTTATACAGGTCATGTCATGTCAGGTAGCCGTCGCAACAGCTTATCAAGATATATCATGTCAGGTTATCATGTCAAGTGTACTTGTCAGGAGTGCGCCACGACGGGCCACTATCAGGTCATGTTACTTGTCAAGAGTGTACCACTACGGGTCACTGTCGTGTTCAGGGTAATAGTGCAAGCATCATAGTACAAGCCTTCAATCAGGAAACCCAAGTTATGCTGAGGTTACAAAACGTGAATTAACCATAATAGTAATAATAATAATACTAATTAAATAACAGGGCAAGGCACAAAGAGGAGCCCTGCGGCTCAGGATCACTAAAACCCATGCGGCCTAATAAGGAGAGCACACACGACTTGGTAAGGACAGGGGCATGCGGTTAGGAAGGCAAGGGGGTGCATGCGGTTCCAAGAAGTCGGGTCTCATGCGGCCAGCAGAAGAGTGGGCTTCATGCGGCTGATGGGATGGATGAGCGCATGCGGCAGAATATGGGACTCAGCCCTATGCGGCTCAACTGACCGAGTCCATGCGGCCAGGGGAGGACGGTGGCATATACGGCTAAGAGTGGTGGGTGCACATGCGGCTGACGGAAAGCGAGTCCATGCGGTCAGATGGGTTCAGCCCTTATGCGGCTAGCGGAATTCGGATTCATGCGGCTTAAAAGGACGGACGCCCATGCGGCTGCAGAAGCAAGGGGGTGTATGCGGCTGAGTGGGGAGAAGTCCATGCGGCTAGGAGTACGAGGGTCTCATGCGGTTGAGAGCGACTTGCCGCATGAATGTTCATGCGGTCAAGTACTGCCATGCGGCCAGAGAACTGTTCTTCTTCTCCAAAATTTCCGAGAAGAAGAACACCATAAACCCAGGCTTCCAAGCTCCATGAAACCTTCATCCAGAGTCCAAATCCGAACTTCCATAGGTCAAAATGGGGCAAAACGAAATTCTATACAACATGGAACCATCAAAACTTAGAAATAACAAGATTAAGTAGATCAAAACCCAAGAATTCCGAAAATAATATAAACTTAGATCTACAAGAATCTGGCCATAGAAAGTAAAAATGCCAAGTACTAAAGTATGCTAGAATGCTGTAAAGAAGAGAATGGAACAATAAAATTAGAGTTCCTCCATGAAGCAAGCTGCACTTGCCTAGACCTCTCTTTCTCTATCTGGTAGGTGAAGAAGTTATGGTGGAGAAGAAGAAGAGTAATGAGGAGAGAGAAAGGAGAATGGGTAATAAATACTATTGGTGGTGGTAGGTAGGGGTTCACCCTTGGTTCATGATGAACCAAGGGAAAACCAAGCCAAGCCGAACCAACCCTAGAATAAACCAAGCCATGAAGAAAAGCTAAGCAAGGAAATCATGCAATACAAGATAAAATACGTACACGTATTCCAAAAATACGTAATACGAACCATATGTATTACAACTCTACCCACCTTAAAAGAATTCCGTCCTCAGAATTTAATTAAGAGGCTAGAGAGACGAGGACAAGCTATATTAATCACATGCAAGCTATAACTAGGCAAACAATCACTCATTCAAGCAAGGAATCGAAAGCATGAGGCATAAGGAAGACATTATACCTCACGAGTCAAACAAGTCAGGATATCGCGATCGGATATCATCCTTACGCTCCCACGTTGACTCACCCAAAGAGTGATAACCCCAAGCAACTCGGACTAACTTGATAGTCTTGTTCTTGAGTATTTTCTCTCTCTGGTCCAATATAGATACAGGCCTCTCCTCATACGAAAGGTTGGTACCAACAACCAATTTTGAATGATCCAGGACGTGGCTCGGGTCCGGGATATACTGTCGTAATTGGGATACATAGAACACGTCATGCACCTAGCTTAGCGACGGCGAAAGAGCGAGATGATAGGTCACATCTCCACTACTAAAATATGTTCTATTAGCGACGTTATGTAGCGACGGATTAAAATTCCGTCGCTAAACATATTAGATAGCGACTCCCTACAATTGATGTCGCAAACCGTCGCTGACTAGCGACGTTCAGCGACACTGTGAACGCGACGTCGCTGAACAGCGACGTCCAGCGACATAGTATAAAAATATGTCGCCTATATTAAAATTTTTGCAACTATTAGCGACGTCAACTGGTGACGTCGCTAACTATTTTACTTAGGGCACGCTGTGCTCTTTTTCCCTCCACTCGAAAATTTTTCCCTCTCCAAATTTCCTCCCCCTCTCCAAATTTTCTCCTCCGGCGACTCCCCCCCCCCCCCCCCCCCCCCGTGATTTCCTCCGGCGTCTCCCCCCCGGCGACCCCTACCCCGTCGTGGTCCTCCTCCTCCTCCTCGAGCTCCTCCTCCTCTTCGTCAGGTAAACCCTAACCTAACTCCTCCTCCTCCTCCTCCTCTCCTACGGACACACACACACACACACGGACACACACGGACACGGACATACACACACACATACACACACGGACACTGACACACACACACACACACACACAGTCACAGACACACACGGACACACACGGACACGGACACACACACACACACAGACACGGACACATACACATACATACACACGCAGACACAGATTTATTCCTAGTTTAAATAGTTTAAATTGTGATTTAAATGCTAGATTTGATTCCTAGACATGTTGTTAATCTATGTTAGTTGATATTTACATTGAGAATGGGTCGTTGCTGTGATATGGGATTCGAATATATGTGGGTTGACTTTACATGACTGATACATGATACGTTTCAAGTTTTTCCTATGTCAATCCTGTTAATCTGATTCTAACAAATGTTTTAAGTACCAATATTACTCCTACATGTGTATTAGCCTATGATAGATTGATCTTTACTTATTAAATTAAGTTTTATGATATGGGAATGGAATTTGGACTCGAGTTGGTTTCAATAGGTTGACTGATACTCATGAATCAGTTTTGATTGTCCCCTGAACTTCAATTCCAAAGTTTTTTGATTTCTAATTGTTGTTCAGTTATCATTGGTTGTAACACATGTATTAGTACCTGTTAATTCTTTTTTTTTTTTATTTCTGATTAGGCTTGTGATTTGAGAATGGGATATTGGACATGGGGTTCGATTTAAATTGGTTTGATGAAAACTCAGGAATTTGGTTTACTGTTCTTCCTTGAACTGAATTGAACTGATTCCTTTTGATGAGTTATAATGATCCCCACATGTTTTAGTTTGTGTTTACTGCAGGATTGCTTAATTAGAATAGGCTATATGTTTGAGTATGAGAAATTGGAGTGTGTGTTGGTTCTCGAAGACATGCAGGACTGGGAACTGATTTCCCTTCCTATTTTCCTGAGATGTATTCTCAGTTTTCTTGTTCACTGATTTCATGTTAGCTCACTGTTTCCCATTCCAGTCATTAGCTCACTGAATTTTCTTTCCTTTGCAACTGTTAATATAATTTCAGATTTCTTAATGTTAGTTAGCTCACTGTTTGCATTGACACTTGAACACAAATGTCTGCCACTGTTTCCTTTAACATTCAGTAATATTCTTGACACATATATCACTTCACTGTGTTAAACCTGAGACTCTGATTTTCCTTTTTGTATACACTGTTTTCAAAAGAAATATAGATTTCATTTTCCTTAAACTGTAAATAGGACTGAGATTGGTTTTCCTATTCCTGAGATAAATCCACTGAATGTGTCAACTGATTCCCTTGAATAAATGAAATTGAATTGACTGTTAACCAAGTGAATGGTTTAATTCCTATACCTGAGTTTTGTTCTTCCTAATGAGTTGAATGAATGTTTTAACATTGGGTTCCTGTAAACTGTAAATTAGTAATGTACTTGCCTTGCTTTCTTCCCATTCAATGTGATAACCCACTGCTCTGTTAATTGGCATTCTTTAGTCTGATCAGTTTGCTTTGGTAACTCACTATTGCTCATTATTTGGTGTGTGCTAGCTAGTATGGGCTAGTTAGGGTCTAGTAAGATATAAATTATAAGGTATTGGTATTGGGATACCAATAGCGATAAGGTAAAGGGTACCTTGGTAGGTAATGACTAGAAATAGGATATTTGACTTAGATTGGACTAAGAGTTGACAAAGTCAACTATAGGTCAACCCTTGACCTACTTTGACCTTGTTTGACTTTGTTTGACTTAGGTTGACCTTGTTTGACTTTGTTTGACTTAGTACAACCTAGTTTGACCTAGATTGCATATCATTGTTATTAGTAACTGTCCGCTACTAATGTGTGTCCCATAATAAGACATTATATACGAATTTGTACCTGTTAGATAATGTGTGTCCCTCTTTGCAGAATTATTTTCAAATGGATATGAATTACTACTTGCGGAATCGTTCATGGATGTACAATCGTCGTCCTGATGATATGTGTGGTGTGCGGGATGAATACATAGCGGGAGTAGAGCAGTTCCTGCAGTTTGCTAAGGCGTTCCCTCAGTACATGGACGGCACCAAAATTAAGTGTCCGTGTGTGAAATGTCATAACGTGAAATATTATCCAGAAGTGGAAGTGACATATCATTTGTACTCGAGGGGTTTCACGCCTAATTACTATCAGTGGACCGCACACGGAGAACTCGTGTCTTTAGCATCAGAGCCGGAGCCTTACGTTGAGCCGTATATGCATGCGGGACCTAATTTTGTTTCAGATAATCATGCATACGACGACGGGTGCGTGAACATGGTTTTCGACGCTGCGGGGCCTAGTTTCGTTCATGATGCACCTGAGGAGGCACCGAACGCCGATGCTGCACAGTTCATGGAGTTGCTGGAGAATGCAAGGACTCCATTGTATCCTGGTTGTGAGGATCATTCACCGTTGGAGGTGGTTACAAGACTATTGAGCATTAAGTCAGATTTTAACATGTCGTAAGAATGCTACAACCGAGTGTTGGAGTTGATTATAGAGATCTTGCCGGCGGATGCTAAGTTGCCTAAAGACTTCTACCGGTCTAAGAGGATGGTGAGATCGCTCTGGATGAGATACGAGAAAATCGATTCCTGTCGCAATGGGTGCATGCTGTACTACAAAGACGACAAGGACGCAAATGTGTACAGATTTTGTGGTGCTGATCGCTATAAGAAAACTAGTACAGGAAGGTCTACCGGTGCAAGAAGACCGACCGATTCAATGCACTACTTGCCTTTAACGCCGCGGTTGCAAAGATTATTTATAGTGAAAGAGACGGCCGAAAATATGAGTTGGCACATGCGAGAACAGATTGAAGGAGTGTTGGATCACCCATCCGATGGAGAAGCGTGGAAGCACTTTGATCGAGTGTATCCAGATTTTGCTTCAGATCCGCGAAATGTCAGGTTGGGACTATCTTCTGACGATTTTACTCCTTTTGGTCTTTCGGGATCCCAGTATTCGTGCTGGCCTGTGATTGTTACTCCGTATAACCTACCGCCTTGGATATGCATGAAGACTCAGTACATGTTTCTAACCGTTATAATTCCTGGTTCGAACAATCCCAAGAGGAACATTGACGTGTACTTACAGCCTTTGATAGATGAGTTGAATCAGTTATGGGAAGTAGGCGCTAACACGTACGATGTTTCCAGGAAGCAGAATTTTCAGATGAAGGCAACCCTTATGTGGACCATCAACGACTTTCCGGCCTATGGAATGTTATCTGGATGGAGCACTCATGGCCGTCTCTCATGTCCGTATTGCATGGACCGTAGTAAGGCTTTCCGCTTGAAACACGGTGGAAAGCCGTGCTTCTTTGATTGTCATCGGCAATTTCTGCCAAAAGATCATCCGTTCAGAAGGAACAGGAATGCTTTCCGTGCCGGCGTTGTAGAGAAGGGTGATCCACCGCCAAGGTGGTACGGAGACACGATATGGGAGGAGGTTAAAGATTTTCCAAGTGCTATCGAAGATCCTACAACTGGGTACAAGTGCGATGGATTTGGTAGAGTTCATAACTGGACAAAGAGGAGCATATTCTGGGATCTGCCATACTGGAGTACCAATCTGATCAGACATAATCTTGATGTCATGCATATTGAGAAGAATGTGTTTGATAACATAATTAATACTGTGATGGACGTAAAGAGAAAAACGAAAGACAATTCCAAGGCCAGGTTGGACTTAAAAGAAATATGCAAACGCCCTGCGTTGCATTTGATACAGCAGAATGGAAAACAGTTCCTTCCGAAGTCAATTTTTTCGCTGGACAAGGAGGATAAAGTGAGACTTTGTCGGTGGATCCAGGGCCTAAAATTTCCAGACGGATATGTGTCAAATCTGAGAAGATGTGTCGATCCGAAGGAAAACAAATTGACGGGTATGAAGAGCCACGATTGTCATGTATTCATGGAGAGGTTAATTCCGATTGCATTTCGGGAATTCTTACCGCAGGCAGTTTGGGATCCATTGACGGAGCTTAGCATATTCTTCAGGGATCTTTGTTCTAAGAAATTGCTCGTTGATCGTCTAGAAAAGCAAGAGAAGGACATTGCGGTAACACTATGCAAGCTAGAGAGGGTGTTTCCTCCTGGATTCTTCGACTCTATGGAGCATTTGCCGATTCATCTATCCTATGAGGCACGTGTTGGTGGAACCGTCGAATATCGATGGATGTACCCGTTCGAGCGACATTTGAATCACCTAAAAAGAAAGGTGAAAAATAAGGCACGGGTCGAAGGTTCTATTTGTGAAGCCTATGTTCTCGAGGAGATTACAAACTTTTGTTCGATGTATTTCAAGCCTCATGTTGTAACTAATAGAACGAGAGCTTCCAGAAATGACGAGGGAGATCATGAAAGTAATGATACAATACTGAAGGTATTCAATGCTCCAGGAAAGCCATCGGGTAAGATGAAAAAGAGATATCTGAACGATGATGAGCTAAGGGCTGCTCAGGTGCATGTATTACTCAACTGCGACGAGGAGGAAGTAGAGAAACTGGAGGGGTAAGTAATTAATACGTCTATATTATTTTAATAGTGTTAATTATTATACTATTACATTAATTGAACGATGTTGTTTTCAGCATATTTAATGATGATGTGAGGTCGGGTAGGCCACACATAACAGAAGAAGAACTAGAACAAGAAATGAGGCGTTATTTTCCATCATGGTTGAGTGCATATGTAAGACTTGAGAACTCTGTAATTACCTTTTTGTATATGCACTTGATTGAGAATGAGCTTAATTGCTTCTTTCGTGGTATTTAGGTCGATCGTCTATACGCAAGACTTGAGAATGAGTCTATTAGAACGCTAGCCAAGGGACCAATTTATGCTGCAAAAATATGGCCAAGCTACTGTGTTAATGGGTTTAGGTTCAAGTCAACAACTTGCCCGATCAGAGACAACTTTGTGGATCTCGATTCCACCAAAAACAGCTGTTTGTGTATCAGATCTTTGAACTACAAAGATGTTGATGCGGGCAACGATTTCTATGGCGTGTTACGGGAGATTGTGGAGCTGACATATAGTTATGGAATAGAGCCTGCTAAGATTGTGTTATTCAGGTGTGATTGGTTCGATCCGATTGAAGGTCAAGGTTGGAAAGTAGACAAGCACGGTCTTGTTGATATAAACTATCGGCGTCGATATCAAGCCTATGAACCATTTGTCCTATCAAGTCAGGCTCAGCTCGTGTACTTCACAAGTTATCCTAAACGGGGAACAACAAGGTCGGACTGGTGGGCAGTATGCAAGACCAAAGCTAGAAATACCTTTGAGGTTGACGATATAGCTTATCAACAGGATGAACTACCTCTTGTAACAAATATTATAGAAGTGGACACGACGGAAGTTTCCTATTACACATCTAATTGTGTAGAAGAAGTAGAATTATCTGAAGAGGAAGATGCAGATGAAAGTGAAGAGGTAGAGGAGGAAGAAGAAGAAGAAGAAGAAGAAGAAGAAGAAGTAGATGAGCTAAACGAACTAGATGAATTTTCAGAAGAGGATTAAATCTGTACGTTTGTTTTATCATCATATTTGACACTTTAGTGATACTTCTATCATATAAATCTGTGACACTTCAGTGACACTCTATTGACACTTTTATTGACACTTCAGTGACACATTTTGACTATGATATTTTTTAAAAATCTGTGATGTCTATCATATAAATATGTTTTTTTGTTTTATTGTCATATGTTTTATTGTCAGGTATGACTAGACCATTCGGACGACGCGGAGGATTATATATTAGGCAGTCCCGTCAGCCTCGGGCTGGGGATGGAGAGGGCAGTTCCGTACCCTCATCCTCATCTCCGAGTACGCCAGTGTACCATTCTGTTCCCGGTCCATTATCGGGACAGGCTAGTTCTAGCAGGTTGGCGACTCCTCCCTCGTCGTCCAGCCTTCCTGTTTCCGGTCCATTACCGGGATAGGGCAGTTCTAGCAGGTTGGCGACTCCTCCCTCGTCGTCCAGCCTTCCTGATCCCGCGTCCAGCATCCCTGATCCCCCGTCCAGCATTCCTACTGTCGACGGCTCTATGGAGGGAGCCCACGCCGATCATATGGAGGACGGCGATCAGACTGATCCTGCCCAGGCAGGAGGTGAGAGCGACCCTCCATGCGCTCCCCCGGGCGAGATGCGTATGAAGATTTGGACGGACGGGCCTATGAAGTAAGTTAATTAATTATTATATATTTCTCAAATGATTATATGTACATATATATTCATGAAAAATTATTATTGTATAGATATCGGCCTTCTGCAGTACAGAGACAGCTGGGGACATTTGTGAGGCAGAACTATGGTGGGCCTTGGCTCAACTACTCAGATGCTCCCGCAGATAGGAAGGCCTTTTGGTTCGCCCACTTCAAGGTAAAAAATTTGTTTATTTTTAAATTTTAATAATCATTTGTGTATATTATACAACTTTTGTATTTTACTTCTTGTAGAGGACCTATTTCTATCCACCACACCGGGCGGCGAGGATCGAGGGCCAATTTCCTGCCGTCATAGCCAAGCTCATCCGTGATGCGATCGACGACCAGAAGCGTCGTGATCGCGCCGGACGTCTGATCCAGGGTTGGATTACGCCAGAGCAGTGGACTGCGATGAAGGCTAGATTCAGCGAGCGCCAGTACCAGGAGCGGTCTGAGAAGGCCAAGGTGGCGCGGTCGAGCGCCGGTAAGTGGTGTGGCGGCTCCATTCCGATGACGGAGCATTTTCGTCGTCTGGTACGTTTCCTATGACGGACATTAATTTATATATAGTTCGATATAATGTTTAATACTAATAATAGATAATATATTTTAACAGGTAAAGAAGGGTGAGGACCCGAACATGGTGACCGTCTTCCTGGTCACCCATCGGAGGGCTGGGGACTTCATTGACGAGAGGGCGACGCAGGCATATGTAAGTTCTATTCAACTAATATTAACTGACTATAATTTAGAAAACAGGAAAATAGATATCAATATAGACTTTAGTAAACACTTACACGTTAGCAAACATGTTCTAGGCCGAGTTTGTTCGGCTACAGAAGGAGGCGGCTGATGCTGCTGCTGCTGCTAGTGCGCAAGCAGAGGGAGGGGCTGGTACTTCCTCCCAGCCGCCTGCAGAGCCATCGCCGGACGAGCTCTGGATGACCGCCGTTGGCGGTCTTCAGAAGGGTACGTACTACGATACGGGATCCTACGGCGCGTATTTGGCTTCGGAGTCATCCCGGGCCCCCTCTGTCAGTGCGCAGTCTCCGGCTACGCAGGCGTCGTCATGAGCTGAGGATGTTCGTCGTCAGATCGAGGAGCTGCGTCGCGAGTTGCAGCAGCAGATTTCTGATGCGGTCGAGCGACGATCCGACCCTCCGATCGTCGCCGGACGATTTGATGCGGTCGAGCGCAGTACACAGGAGCTGATGAGTCTGCATCAGGCTGCAGCTGCCAACTTGCAGACGCTCACCGAGTCTACGCAGCGCACGGAGCGTAGACAGCTCGAGCTGGACGGATCGCAGAGGAGCCTTTCTCTCTCAGTCACTCAGTATACTGAGAAGGTGGTGAGTGCCCTTGCTGCGCATGGTGGGTAGGGATGGCAATATCCCCCCGAACCCGACGGGGACCCGATTTTTTTACCCGATGGGGACGGGTTTGGGGATTTAAAAACGGGGATGGGGACGGGGATGGGGATTAAAAAAATCTCCGATCGGATTCGGGGACGGGTATGGGTATAGTACTCCCCGTCCCGATAAATCCCTGACCCCGATTACTTATATCCATATCCATATGTGCAACAATTTGGAAATGGTATGTTCTCTTGATCTAACTAGTAATATATATATTTATTTTATGAAAACCATTATTAACATGCCATGTAGTTTTTTTGAATGAAAATAATTTTTTAAACTTATATAATGTACATGAAAATTTGTTAATCGAACGAGAGACGGAGATGAGAAAATTAGGCACCGAAAGTGCTAACGGGACGGGGACGGGGACGGGGAATGCATTGTTTAACGGGGATGGGGATGGGGGTAAAAAATAAAACCCGGCGGGGAATGGGGACGGGGATGGGGATTCAAACACTACTAGGGGATGGAGATGGGGGATATGGTCCCCGACCCCTACCCGCCCCATTGCCATCCCTAATGGTGAGCGACTGCGAGAGCTGGAGCAGGTACGTCCTCCGGGTCCATCGACGGCGCCGACTCCAGATACTGCACTGCCTCCGGCGCCGACTCCAGACATTGTACTGCCTCCTACTGCCCCTACGGTACAGCTCACCCAGGAGCAGTATGACTACATTCTATCCCAGTTGCGCGGCAGGGGTCCGCAGTGATTTTATTGGTTTTTTTTATGACTTGTATGTATTGGCCCTATGGGCAAATTGTTTATTCATACACTGTTGTTTATACACTTGGTGGGAGACTTTTTATCATCTTCCATTTTTATTTGACTCTATTGGATGTTTGTGAGGATGTGTGTCTTTGATATTTACTTTGCACTGCCTCCTATTTTTATTGTGATATTTACTGTGATATCTGCGACGGGATGACAAATATACCTACGCTGGGTTATAAGCGATGATCTGATATACAAAGGAGATGCTGCCGAAATTTTAAAAAAATATATTGTGTATTTTTGTTATGATGTGTGTCTGTGTTTACAGTGAATGTGAAATACAGTGTTCGGAACCATCGACAGTTTCGATTACTGTTGTATGTTTTATCTTGGATAGAAATAGCAACAGTTCAGGGTGCACTTCTGAGAGCTTCATTTTCACGTCCTTCACTTTCTCGGACGTCGTAAAGGTTCCCGAGAAGGTGAAGGACGTGAAGAGGAAGCTCTGAGAAGTGCACCCTGAACTGTTGCTCTTTCTATCAAAGATAAAACATACAACAGTAAGCGAAACTGTCGATGGTTCGAACACTGCACTTCACACACACTGTAAACACAGACACACAGCATAACAAAAATATCAATTATATTTTTTTAAATTTTTTTTTTATATTAGCGACGTATAGCGACGTTCTGCGACGTACTGCGACGTCACACAGACGTCGCTATACGTCGCTAACTAGCGACGTTACGTCGCTCGACGTCGCTAATATACGTCGCTACGATGCCCACGTGGCCACGTGGATGCCATGCCTCGTCATCATTTACAAACTTTTGAAGCGTCGCTAGTGGTCGCTTTACGTCGCAATGTTGACGACATACTTATACGTCGCTCTCTGTCGCTCATTTGGCGACGTCTAGCGACAATGGACGCCGCGTCGCAAATAGCGACGTTCGGCGACGAAATTACCATCTGCGACTTGCCTATAAGCGACGTAGGTTTTTCATCGCTAAATACGTCACAAATCAGTGTTAGCGACATACTGCGACGTATTTAGCGACGTCTCCTGACGTCGCTAATCTGGGTTATTTTAGTAGTGCTCCTGCTCGCTCCAGAATATCGAACGGCCCTATATACCTGTAGGTCCTAAAAATCAAGTTGCACCCGTCAAAGAAGTCATGAAAATCAAATTGTGCATCCTTCAAGTAAACTACGCAGGAAACAGATTGCGCAACAACTCAAGTGCGCAAGCTGAATTGCGCACACATCCAAGTGCACAAGCTGACGTGGCCTTGTCATCATTATCTGACAGAAAATCAGATCTTCTGACAGCTGACAGCCCGAAGAACGAGGAAACTATTCGTTTTTCGTGCAGCACAGCGCTCGAGGACAGCTGTACATGCAGCGCAAGCTATCAGCCCAATCGAAGCGCAATCTGCCAGACTTTCTGCAGCGCAATTCAATCTCAGCGCAGTCTGAAGCCAGCACAATTCAAGTGGCGCACTTCATCAAGACAACTAACAATTTACACGTGGCTTACATGCCATCAATTGCTCACCACGTGGCAACCGTCTATACACGACCAAGCGTATTTCAATCAAACAATGCCATACGTCTCATACAGTTGGTCCACGATCGAGTAACTGCCAGCGCAGTTCGCTGCTTACGCAGTCTAATGTCTGCGCAATCCATCCTGCGTAATTTAGAATAACTAAAAATTAGTTATTTCCAGAACTCTATAAATAGAGTTTCAAATCTTCATTATCAGGCCCAGATCATCCCAGATCAGATCAGAGATCATTCAAGTCATCACCAGAGATAGGAGTTCTTGCCAAAGTGCTGCTGCATTCTTCAGAGGCTACCGTCTTCAAAGTTCACATCTTCCAAGGGATAAAGCGATCGTCTTCAGATCGGATTCCTATAGTTGTACTTTTCCAGAATTTTTGTAATCTTCTTACAAAGTTTTTGAAATAAAGAACAACTTTTGTTTTTGCAAACAAAATGGCGACTCTGCTGGGGACGAATTTCTCCTCCGACGAGGAAGTGACAACTCAATGTGACGTTGTGTCTATCGGAAAGACGCAGAAGACGCTGGTTGTAAAGGTCAACCAGACGACCTACGAGGCGATGATCAACTCCGGGGCTACTCGTCGCATCGCGACTTCTGCCAAGAGCAAAGTCTGTTCAGTGTGGACTCCAAAGTCCTCTGCACAACCCTCTGCGCAGTCTGCTGTCTCTGCTACGCAGCCTGCTGTCTCTGTTGTGCAGTCTGCTGCTACTGCCCAAGCGCAGTCTGCTGCTCCCCTTGCCAGTGCACAAACCACTTCCTATGCTGCTCTGTCAAAGTGCAAGACTCCTCTTCCCCTGGCGCAGTTGGCTGCAACTCTGCCTGTACAGTCTACCACTCCAGCAACCAGAGTGCAACTCAAGCACTCTGAAGTCAAGACTCATGCTGCACAATCTGCTGTGACTGTGGCCAAAAGGCCATCTGTCAGAGTTCCTCATGCGCAACCAGCCAATGCGCCAACAGCTACTCCAACCCCTGCGCAAACTATGCCAGCACAGTTTAAGAGGGACAACCCTTTGGCTAATCTCTCTTCTTCTCACAGTAAGGGAAAAAACTCTGCTCCTCTTCCCAAGCACCCTGTTGCTCGAGCGCAATCCACTGGGGGTAGTCTGTTGACTATTCCTCCTCCTCCTCAGAACAAAAAAAAGGCCCGTTGGTCTTTTCTCAAACTTTCTCGTCCCACGACTTGGAAGACAACAGAGGGAAATGCTCTTTAGCTAACCCTTCTTCACAAAACAAAGAAAAAGGCCCTTTGGTCTTTTTTCAGTCTTCCTCGGTTTTTATCGTAGAAGATCAATCTGAGCGTGCCTCGGCACCAATCAGTACAAGAACTCTCTCAAACAACGGTTCTTCTTTCCTCCTTGCCAAAGGGAAGTATACTGATCAAAGAGGTATTCTGCCTACTCCGGTAGCAGAATTCCAAGATCTCCAACTCTCAGGATATCCCGCTTAAAACAGGAAAAATTGCTGGTGTCTCAGACAGAAACTCCTGCGGGTGAATTTGCTGATCTAAGAACTTATCTCAATAGACCAACTTCGACGAAACGCAAACAGCCATTGCCGAACACCAACCAGCATCAGAGGCAAACTTCCAGGATCAAAAATCCTGACACCTATGCTAATGAAATGAGTACTTCCCTGTACACTCAAGGGACAAAACATTTGAAGAACCGAAACCATGTCCCGAATGTTGTCAAAGAACATATCCCTCAGACTTCTTCTCGTCCCGTCATTGTTTTCGATCTCCGAGAACACCTCAAGCAAAAATGGGACAACATTTCAACACCTCCAGTGCAACCACTTGGACACCATTGTAATCACAAGGTTGTCATCAAGTGTTGTTGTCAGACAACAAAATGATCTGTCTTCGATCTTTTGAATTATGTAACGTCTGAACCAATGTCAGAAGATGAAGATGAAGTGTTGTACGCTTCCGTCAACATGACTTCCCGAAACACTGGGGGTAGAAAGTGCTCCAAGCATGGCAAACCTCGCAAGCCCAGCCAGAGGTATTTAGATCTACTCCAAGAATCTTCTGAAGGAGTATTTCGACATACCAGATCCCGAAGCCGAGACACAATCGGTCAAAGGAATCTTCAAGAGCCTTCTGGTCATCTCCCTCTTTCTCACTCAGGAGATGATTCTTTCTCCGACTATGATGCATACAGCAAAAGTTCTGAACAGACAGTGTCCTCCACTATACCTAGAGAAGTGACAGCTTATGTTGTCACTGAAGACCCAGATACTTCCAGTTCAGCAAGTCAAGATCAGCGAATAGCTGCACTAGAAGACAAGTTGAAGACCATGGCTGAAATGATTGCTAGTATGTATTCTATCATCGTGGCCCAACATACAGTACCACCAACTGTACCTGCTATAAATCCTGAGATCATAGCATCGTCGGTGCCTGTCAATGTAGGGCTGGGGGTAGCATCTCCTCAAGTACCTCCTATACAGATTCAACCTACACCCAGTCAGTCAGGTGCTGGGGGTAGTGCTTACCACGCTGTTCTTCTCCCTAACACTCTGATTCAGCATGCTCCTTCTATATCATTGGAGGATGCTAATGAAGCTGTCAAACTCCTGCGCACTCAATTCGAGGCCTTCAAAGAGAAGGACAATTTGCAGAGGTTGGAGATCAAACAACCCTACCCAGTTGAATGGAAGGAAGTCCCATTTCCTCCTAAGTACAAAATTCCAATAATCTCCCTGTTTGATGGCAGTACTTCTTCCAGTCAGTTCATTAACCATTTTGAGGTAATGACTGTCCAACTTCAGCCAAATGACGCTCTTCTTACCAGGGTATTCATCGGCTGTTTAGCCGGTGTGGCATACGATTGGTACAGAAGCTTGCCCGATGGTTGTATCACTTCTTTCTCAGGTCTAAAACAAATCTTCTTGGAACGATTCTAAGAGGGGATCAATGACATGACCATGTCAGCCCTTAATAAAATCAAACAATGACATAATGAAACCGCTGAGAGTTTCATTGAAAGGTTCCGCCAAGAAGCTTTAAAAATGCCTCCTGGAACTCCGACCGCTGTCACTATAGACACCTACAAGGCAAATCTTTTGCCTATCATCAGCATGTTGACGGGGTCAACTCAGTTCCAAGACTGGCCATCCTTCATTGTCAACGCTAAAGCAGCTGAAGTTAGTGCTGACAAATTCAAACAGCTAGGGGTACACATGTCTAACCCCGACCGGGATGAACATCAGACATCGGGTGGTGGTAATCGCCAGAACAACTGCAAGGAAAAAGAGACTTTGAACATCAACTTGAAGAATAAAGAATCTCTGGCGGTCAACGTAGCTCCACCTACGACTACTTCTACTCCTTCAGCACCTCCACCAAGGGAACCTCGTCCGAAAGTAGAGTACTCCTTTGACGAGAATAACACCATGAGCATCTTTGATTGCTTAATCAAAAGCAATAAGCTCCAACTCCCAGACCCGAAGAAGCCTGATGAGGTCGGTAAGACTGATCATCCCAAATACTGTGTCTATCACAGGTTCATTGGGCATCCCACTCGAGCATGTTATGTGCTCAAAGGCAAAATTCAGGAGCTAGTCAATGCTGGTGTTGTCACTCTACAGGAAGATGAGAAGACGGTTACTGCGAACATGGTCTCAGTTCAGTTTGGTAACTTCCCTCCGCAGATGGTACAGCACGGTGTCATCCCTATCCCCAAAGCTACTCTTGAGATTGAGAATCTCCCTCCTCCACGAAGTGAAGGTCTCGTCCCCTTATCTCTTGACAATAGCGAGATTTTGTGGATTCACCCCGATCTTGCTTCAGAGTTCGAAGTTCCCTCTTCCTCCAAGAAGAAAGAACGCTCTAAGGGCAAAACAAAAATCTGCAATATGGTGTCTTTTGACCCCATAGTTGACGAGAAAATCCTGCTGGGCACCAGATCAGGGAAAGCCTATCTACGAGAACTTTCCGAGACTCAAGAAAATCCTGCTTCTTCTTCTGAGTCTGCTCCAGTGCAACCTGCTTCTGCTGAGGGCATCCCTGCTGTGTCCTCACCGGTTGTAGAACCTACTCCTCCCAAGCCGACAGTAGCCGACAAAGGCAAACAACAAGTCCGCTTCGACAAACCTTTGAAGAAGTCATCTCCTTCTGGACTTGAGAAGCCTAACAACTTCGATATCTTAGCTCAACTAGCCAATACATCGGCCAGGCTGTCAATCTTCGAGCTCTTGCGTCTCTCCAAAAAAACTCGGGAAACTCTGAGTGAAGCTCTAATGCAAGCAGAAACCTGTCTAACCCTTCTAAAGAAGCCGAAGACAGAGCCTGTCTCTTGCCTCCATTGTTACAGTGTGTTGGAGTTAATTCCAAATATTACCTTCACACAGGATGACATACTGATGGAAGACAATAGGCATGACCGTCCTCTATACTATACAGGATATGTCGACTCGATGAAAGTCGATCGTATTCTGATAGATCCAGGGTCTGCCCTCAGCATTATGCCAAAGACGATGTTAGATGCACTGAAGATCCCAGTGCATAGTCTTTCCAGTACAATCACCACCATCCTCGGGTTCAACCAGGGAAGGAGTGAGCCTCTGGGCAAGATTCGCCTAAAACTCCAAATAGGCAATCTCCGTACAAAGGTGACCTTCTACATCATAGACAACCATGGTTGTTCTTACAATGCTCTGTTGGGGAGACCATTCCTGCATGAACATAACATTGTTCCTTTGACTCTCCATCAATATTTCAAATATGTCGATGACAATGGAGAGGTTCAAAAGGAGGTTGCTGATCTCTATCCTTTCAAAGGTGTCGAAGCATACTGCAACGATGCTCGTATGTACAAGGATGAGTTTATGAAAGTAGTATTGTCTCTGGACACCGAAGAAGAACAAGAAGCAGTGCCTAATGACACCCTCATCATACCTGTCAAAGGACGTGTTTCTCGTCCTCAATCCTCCAAACCACTGGCTATTCACTTGCCAGTCCAGAAGCAGCCAACTGATGATGGTCAGGATCAAAGGGAGATCACCTCTTCTGAGCCACTTGTTATTGACTTACGCCGTAACAAGGAAAAAAGGCAGCTCACCTCTTCTGAGCCACTTGTTATTGATTTATCTCATAACAAGGATAAAAGGGAGCTCACCTCCTCTGAGCCGCTTGTTATCGACCTCCATCGTAATAAGTCCAATCCTCCTCTACGTTCTTCTTCTTCCCCTCTTGTAATCAATCTGACCAAGCCTGCTAAGGCTACAGGTCCTGTTGTAAATACAAATGTGCAAATCAATGAAAAAGTATCTCCTTTCCAGTATACTGAAGTCATTTATCATGCTAAGTGCTATTTGGATATGTTAGATAGCTTTCAGTCATTTACAATGGGAGTTGTACAGTCTCTTCAAACAGAAGTCTTACTCGAACACCCAGATGATTCATACTTTGTTGTCCCTTCTCGAAAGAGAGGCGAGAGTCCGATACTTTTTAGTAAAAGACCAGAACAAAAATTCAGCTATACGAATGATAGCAAAAGTAACGATACGGGTCACCTCCAACTCCGTCGTTACAGTCAACAATCAAAAGACATCATCCGAAAGATGGGTTATGACTTCAATAATGGCCTCAACTACGGTATGGGTGGAAGAACTCCTATCCGTACGGTTGTTCCAGAAGGAAAATCAGAGATGTATTACAGCAGTACCAAAAGAGGTCTCGGATATGCTTCACCTCCGGTGTTATCCCCAGTAGTCTCCGAATCTGATAGTGAAGAGCGCTCTAACTCTTCTGATTCCAGATCCTGGGATTCTGACACCAGTATTGGTCAAGTTCATCGATTGATCGTATCATCTAACATGGTCTCCGTTGAACTTCCAGAAGGCTATGACGAGGATATTGATGAAAATCCCGAAATAGATCCTTGGGCTCAATGAATAGATACCCAATGGGAACTTCGATTCGAGCAAAGGGAACCTCCTACCGAAGATCAATTAGTTCAAATTAACGTAGGAAAAAGCGGGTCACCTTGTCCAATATTCATCAGCAAGAACCTTCCAGAGGCAGATAAGCAAGAATTAATTCTTCTTATTCAAGAATACATTGACGTCTTTGCCTGGAGCTATGAAGACATGCCAGGTCTAGATCCCAAAGTTGCTACTCACAAATTGAATATCCTGCCAAATGTAAAACCGGTCAAACAGCAACAACGGTGCTTCAAGCCAGAAATGATGGACGCAATTGACGATGAAGTCAAGAAGCTCATCGCTTGTGGCTTTATTCGAGAAGAGCAGCATCCTGATTGGGTAGCCAATGTCGTCCCAGTTCTAAAGAAAACAGGAAAAGTTCGAGTCTGCATCGACTTTCGGGATCTTAATGAAGCCTGTCCAAAAGATGAATTTCTTCTCCCTATCATGGACGTCATGATTGACAACACCTGTGGGTTCGAGCGAATATCTTTCATGGATGGATTCTCTGAATACAATCAGATTCGGATGAATCCTGAAGATGAAAAATATACTTCTTTCCGCACTCCTCGCGGAGTCTACTGCTATACCGTAATGGCATTTGATCTCAAAAATGCTGGTGCAACTTACCAACGAGCCATGAGTACCATCTTTCGAGATCATCTGTACAAGACTGTCGAATGCTATGTCGACGATATTGCTGTCAAAAGTCGTCTAAAGGAAGATCACATCCAAGACTTGAGAACTATCTTCAATCTAATGCGCCAACACCAACTCAAAATGAATCCCACCAAGTCATTCTTGGGTGTCTCTAGTGGCAAATTTCTCGGCTTCGTCATTACCTCTAAGGGTATACACATGGATCCCGAGAAGATCAAAGCCATTCAAGAGATGTGTCCTCCACGCAACCTAAAAGAGCTACGAGGATTCCAAGGTCGACTTGCGTACATCAGGAGGTTCATTTCGAATATGTCTGGACGCTGCAGACCATTTACTGAACTAATGAAAAAGGGTGTATCTTTCATTTGGACCGAAGAATGTCAGCGAGCATTTGACGACATAAAGCGATATCTTATGAACCCACCAGTCTTGGTGCCACCAATTTCAGACATACCGTTCTTAATGTATGTCCGCTCTATGGATCATTCATTGGATGCTTTACTTGCCCAAAAGAACAAAGAAGGCCACGAACAAGCCATATACTATCTCAGTCGTACTATGATTGGTGCCGAACACCGTTATAGTCCGGTCGAAAAAGAATGCCTAGCTCTTATGTTTGCTATTCAAAAGACAAGGCATTACATCATTGGCCAAACTATTCATGTCATATCCCGAGTTAATCCTCTTCGGGTACTGATGAAGAAGCCCAGCACACTCAATTCTCGGCTAGCTACATGGGCCATTCTGTTAGCCCAAGATGACATGGTATATGTTCCACAAAAATCTGTTAAAGGTCAAGCATTGGCTGACTTCTTAGCAGCTCATCCTGTCCCTGAGACATCCAAACTTTATGATGAAATTCCAGACGAGACATTGGAATCAAATATGATCTCCGAAGAATTTCTTACTTGGCGTCTATTCTTTGACGGTGCATCCAGGATTGGACCCAATGGAGCTATCGTCGCAGGAGTTAGAGTTGTCCTTGTTTCTCCAGACGGGTCAACTATCCAAAGAGCCTACTCCTTAGATGAACCTTGCTCCAACAACGTAGCAGAATACAATGCTCTACTCATTGGCCTTCAATTAGCTAAGCAACTGGACGTTGAATATCTTGAAGTTTATGGTGACTCCAAGTTGGTTGTTAACCAGGTTAGAGGAACCTATGAAGTTCGCCATCAAGATCTAGTGCCTTACTATAAAGCGGCAATTAACATGGCTACATCATTCAAAGCCTTCTTCATCGAATATGTCCGACGAGCTTGCAATACTGAAACAGATGCTTTGGCCAATCTTGCAGTAGTCTTAGCCATCCCTATCAAAAGACAGCAGGTGGTGGTTGTCTCTAATCAAGAATTGTTCTGCATCGAAAACAATCGTAATATTGAGTTCAGTAATCTTACTGAAGTCAATGTTATCAGTGAAGATTGGAGCTCCTTTTATTGACTTCGTAGTTCATGATATACTTCCTAAAGACCCCAAGGAAGCTACGAGCATTCATCGGCGGTCTCTGCGATTCTATTACAATCAGACCACCAAAACTCTTTACCGGCGGACTTATGACGGTCTACTCTTGTGCTGTCTTGCTGGTGATGAAGCAAAGCAAGTATTGCGTGAAGCTCACGATGGTGTCTGCGGAGCACATCAACCTGGTCCTAAGCTACAAGACCGTATCCGACGCATGGGTTACTACTGGCCTTCTATGGTATCTGATGCCATCGAATATGCGAGAAAATGTCGAGCTTGTCAAATCCACGCAGATTTTATTCATCAACCATCAGAATTCCTTCATCCGACTACTGCTTTCCGTCCTTTTGAAGCTTGGGGCATGGACATTATAGGTCCCATCAATCCTCCTTCTTCTAGAGGACATCGGTTCATATTGGCAATAACCGACTACTTCTCCAAATAGGCCGAAGCTATACCCTTGGCTGAAGTCAAGACCATCAGCGTCATCAACTTCGTCAAACATCATGTCATCTATAGATTTGGTGTACCTCGATGAATCATTCATGACAATGGACCTCCGTTCATCAGCCAAAAGTTGACAAGGTTCTGTGACGATCATCGGATTGACAATGTCGCTTTGACAGCCTACAATCCTGCTGCTAATGGCTTGGATGAAGCTTTCAACAAGACTATCAACAAGCTCCTCAAGAAGTTTGTGTCTACTAACAAACAAAACTGGAGTGAAAAGCTTGGGGAATGTCTATGGGCCTATCGTACCACGGTCTACAACCCTACAGGCTGTACACCCTTCTTTTTGGTGTATGGCTGTGAAGCAGTTCTACCCCTGGAACTACAAATTCCATCCTTAAGGATTGCCATCGCCAACGAGCTCACTACAGAGAACAACGAACTTCTTCGACTCCAAAAATTAGAAGCGCTCGGCGAGAAGCGGCTATTGGCTCAACAGTATATTGAGCTATACCAAGCCCGTATCTTAAAGACTTTCAATCGCAAGGTTAAGGTCAGAGCCTTTCAGAAAGGAGAGCTCGTTCTAACCGTCAGACGTCCCATGACTATGACTCATATGAGCAAGGGCAAGTTCAACGCGAAGTGGGAAGGACCTTACATTGTGAGCAAAGTTTTCTCAAATGGAGCCTATCAACTCACAGAACTGGATGGTCGAGTGGCAATGATGCCCATCAATGGCAAGTTCCTCAAAAAGTATTATGTATAAATGTAAAAGACATTGCTTGTAATCATCAGACAAGTTCATAAATAAAATTTAATTTTATTTTATCATGAATGATAGTACATAATATCAAGGAAGGTCACTATCATCCTTCTCAAAATTGGGACGAGGACCACTACCTTCCTTCTCAAAAACATAATCGACAAAATTGCTGAGAACATCCTTGCTCGAACCCACCAGGAACTTGCAAGCAACCATCCTCATGGCCTCCTCTTCTTCAGTCTTCCCTGGTTCAAAAAGGAAATCCAAGATGTCCCTTGGCGGCTTGGGGACAGACGAACCTTCGCCTACCTCTGTCTGCTTTGGCTGGGCAGACTCGACTGGTCGTTCTTCGGTAACCGCTTCAACCTTTGAGGCGATCTCAGCCTTCTTGGACGCATCTCCAGACGACATCTTTATGTTGAAAAGTGAAAGTGATCATTCAGTCTGATTTTTTATTCTATTTATAGACAGAGATTCATGAGACAATGAAGCATCACGTTCATCTGAAGGTTCGTTCGTTCATCACATTCATCTGACGGCTCGCCCGTTCATCACATTCATCTGACGGTTCGCCCGTTCATCACATTCATCTGACGGTTCGCCCGTTCATCACATTCATCCGACGGTTCACCCGTTCATCCATTCATCCGATGGTTCACCCATTTATTACATTCGCTTGACGGCTCGCCCGTTCATTACATTTATTCGACGGTTCATCCGTTCATTCCATTCATCTGACGGGTCATCCGTTCATTCCATTTATTTGACGGTCCATCCGTTCATCCTGACGATTCATTTCATTCACACATTTTGACGAATCATCCATTCCGTTCATATCAGCAACTTGTTATCTTTGATTAAGTTGTCTACTGAAATAATGATATTCAATAAATTATATTCTGTCATGTCCACAATACCTCTGAGCAGATATAATGAATATAATTATTTTCTAACATCAAGAAATATATCATGTCTTGCACATCTGAATATATTTTATATCGCTATTATTTATATCTAAATAAGATAGCAATAAATAATAGAGCGACAAAGAAAATGTCTTTTTATTGATCAAAATTGAAAGACATTACAAAAATACATGTCACAAAATAAAAGAAATACAAAAAGTCTTTCACATTCCGCTGGCGGGGTCATCAAGCTAGTCATCTGCTGCTTTAAAGTTTGTAGTCTCTCCTCACGAGAATCCATCACTCGCCTCCTAGCTTCCTCTATTCTAGACTTATCGTCGAAAGATGGCATGGTTACAAGTCTGCGAGAGATTTCAGCCTGATGAGTAATGACATACTCATCTCTTTCTTGGGTCAGAGCGTCCAGTTGTTGAACTGCAGCCTGATGTTGTGTGACCTCATCTTCCAGAGCAAGCTAAACAAGTCTCAACTCTTCTTGAAGATGGGCAGATTCTGCTTGCAGCTCAACAACTTTTCTCTCCTTCTCCTCAGCAACAGATGCTATTGTTTCCACTTGGGAATTATACTCAGCAGGCTTAGTAGAGAAAGTGTCCAAGAGAACTTGGAGATCAACTTTCGTAACTGCAACCTCTTGTGACATCCTCTCAAACTCGACCTGTACCAAAGGCTCCACCTCCTCCCGATTCAGATCTTTGTAGATCTTAACCGACTCCTCTAGCTTATCCAGGATGTGCTCAAGGTAAGCAGCTTGCGCTTCATCACCTTGATTCCGGATAACAGCTATCAGATAAGAGGTTGGACCTCTAACAATTATGAAACCAATGTCTTCTCTCTCCATTATCCTCTCTACTAAGGGTCCTAGAGAACTGAAGAAAAGATTGGTAAAGGAACCGATGATGAATCTGTTGGTGGCAACGGCACCAGGAGTAGCAGCTACTCCCATAGACGTCGAAGCAGCAGCAGACGCCTGTGCAGATGGACGTTCAGCTTCTTGTATGTGGATGGAGGTCTCTCTAGATAATGGAGCCATGGTAGAGCTAGTCGCCCCTCCCAGGTGTTCCTCTACAAAATCAAACAAACACCATCAGCTGGCTGTCATTAGCAACTATCAAGAAGGATCAAAAGTGAGGGCAATCTTACCATTGCTAGGTCCAGGGACAAGTCTGTCATCTGTTGGCACAGGTTCCAACCTATCAGAAGTAGCCTCAGATATTACTGCCTGGCTACCACCTGCCTCAGAGCCACCCAAAAAATGCCTGCTATCGCTGGCTATCTCCTTTATTGGTACTATGTCAGTGCATGTTGGAGGAATTTGAGAAGATTCAACTTCTGCATCGATAGCAATTTAGATGTTAGCCATTTAATCTATGAAAAAAAAATTGATAATATCATTCAATACCTTTGGGATCAGCAGTAGTAATTTCCTCAGCTGCTACTTCTTCACCCACATTCTTTTCTGGAGATACATGCACATCGACATCCTCTTCTGGATGCAATTGTCATCAACAGCTTCTGGGGATACATGGACCTCAGCGTCCTCCTCTGGATTCAGTGTATCATCAACAGCCTCTGCTGATGAAACTTTATCACCTGTACTCTCCTCTCGGGCTCCACTATCATTTGCTGCGGCCGGATCAACATCATCATGCAGGCCGAAGTCGCAATCGTTCAGAGCATCGATCATTAATCGATCCTCTTCATCACGAAGTGTTCTTGGTGTAGCCGGAAGCTGGGTAGTCTCCACTGCAAGTCTAGGAGATCGCACCACTTCATCCTCTTTTTCCACGGCTTCCTCCATGGTCTCTACAGCCTCATCCCTCCTTTCTGGGCTGAAAGCTTCAGGTTCAGGGGCGGGTGTAGGAGATGACATTGTAACTCCGGCAATAGCACTAGCCACGACCGATGACATAGGTCGAGGAGTGACTACCTTCTTTCTCCGGAAGACTATTTTCTTTCTATGTAGAGGTCTCTGGACTCTCAACATCTATAACATTGTCTTGTCTTTGGATAGAGGTCGGGGTCGCCGCCTCTTCTCTTTGAATTGACTCGGCCTGCTGCCGAGATTGTGATCGGGTCGTGACCCTTTCTGATGAATCCAAGACAAGCTTCTTCTTCGCAACCGGAGAAGAAGGTTCTTTTATTCTTCTCTTTCTCTCCTTGGCTGGAGATCTGACAACTTTCAAGGAAATGCGCAATGGTTCGTTGACTTCTTCCGGGAAGTTGGCTTCCCTAGAAGCTTCCAACGGTACATCGGCCGGTTCACGCTCTTCATCGTTGATAGGAGCCGACACAACAGTTGCTCCTTTCTTCAATCTGACTGCTGTCACAAAACTGTCCGCGAGACTGAAATTCTCGGCAAAGGTATTAGCGGATGTATAGAAAAGTGAATATGTGTACGGCATCCACGGGCCATGGTCGCTCTTCGTCGGTATCGAGAACATTGTTCTTGTGTCTCGAGCATTATAATAAGCCCATGCTTGGGCTCCATCAATCAGATAGCCTTTTTCTTGTAGGCACGTGACGGCGTTGCCTACATGAAACTGGTCGTAGCCGAATTGACGGGCAAAGCGGCTGGGCAGATATGGCTCCAAATAACATTCATCTTCAAATCTGTAGACCAGGTGCGATGGCTTGATTGTCTTCAGCCAATCAAATACTGCACGACCCAAATGCTGCCTCCCAAGATCAACCAGATTTGTAGACATATGTTCATAGCCAGTTGGAGGGGGAACACAGTAGAAATTCTACCCCTTCTCGAGATTCAGAGCACGTCTGCAATCTCTTAGACTGGTGTATATCCATTTACTCTTGGAGAATCTCCGCAAGAAGCTTCCACTGACCGCCCCCATATCGGGGTTTATCAATGAAGGATAGTGCAGAAGAAACCATCCGAACAAATAAGTATAGGGAAGCTCCAGCCGAGGGAAGTTCCCTTTCTTGCCTTTTCCTTTGAGCATTGAATCTACAAACAGGCAGAGACCAGCGTTCACTCGGCAGGTCATTGCCGACAAAAGATCCATCCGATAGCCAAAGACTAAACGGACGGCAGCAAAGAGCACGCCGCGATGGAAGTGATCTACGACGCTCGCTCCAGGGACGACGAATCGTCGGAGCCAGTAGGTGAGGAAACCAGCCAGCTGGGCTTCCTTTGACATGGGCCTATAGCCCATTCTCATGAAACTTTCAATAATATCTCCTGTCTTGAAAGGAGGATATTGAAGTTCATCATCAACCTTGATATCCATCTCCTTGTTTTCCTCTATCAATCCTATCACCTTACTATGGCTGAGTGGTCTGAAGAAGTTAGGGTTGCACTTATCGTGCTTCTTAGTCTTCTTCTCCATGATGTGGTTCAGGAAGAGATAAGGCAACCACTTTGTCGAGTAGCAAATGCCAGAGGAACCACTCTTATAATACATGGAGCAGATCTTATAGTGGCACAGCAGTTCTTCAAAAACGACCACCATATCAGCATTCTCCCGACGAAGTCGGTCCAACTCATCATTGGTTGGAACAAATTCTTCATAGGGAATTCCCCCATTGGAAAGCTCGAGATATACTTCATCTCATGAAGAGCCAGTCTAATCTCTCCACAGGGCGTCATAAAAATCCCTGTCCTAAAGTTGTACCTCTCCGCCAATGCGAAAAACAGATGAGGGTTGGGGTGGAATCCGTATACGGTAGAGTATACCGCCTGGTACAACTCAATCTCCTTGAGCTTCTCTTCGAACTAAGCCAATATCCAATTGGCTATGCAGTTCCATCTTTTGTTATCTGGATTCATCAGACCTGTCAATCTGATGTCCTGATCCGGATATCTTCCCTCAACCTTCGTAAATTCATTCACAAAGATCGATGTTCTAACTGGCAGCAGCAGGAAGGAGTTCTCCGGTGGAATACAGCCGGGCTTCAATCCTCTGAGCAAGGAGCTGTGACGCTCAGAGGAGCTATAGAACATATCCTTGTTATTCGGTCCTTTCTTCACACAAATATTTCCTGTTCTGGCTTGCTGGAGAGGAGTAATATCCCAGTCCATCCTCCTAGGATAACTTGCATGAGCATAGCGAGATAGGGGGAGGCACCTGCAAATGTTTGGTAACAATATCCTTTTCTCGCCTCTCTGAAAGAGTCTTTGTTCAACTCGAGGCCTTGGCTGAGAACTCTTATCAAGAGCTTCACCAAATAGAAATAGAGGCTTCTTATGAGTAACGGCATCAGCAGTTTGCAAAGGCTGTCCGTTCATCAGACTTAGCAATGTCTTATTGTCATGTGCTGTTAGAATGGCCTGTCGGAAAGATGGCAGGGCATACTGAGGAAATATCACATGGGACAGATCCTCCTTAAATTCGGGTTCAGCAAGAGTTCCTGTAAAGATCTCATATTCTGTGTCTTTCCTGAGATTAACTGCATCAAACAAAGAGACAGAATTCAGTACATGTAAAATCAAAGACTGTTCAAAAGATTAGCAAATTACGCAAGCATCAGATTGCGCTATGTGCATGGCATCAGATTGCGCTAATACAGTCTACATGCACAAAATATCCAGTTGTGCCAATACATCTACTTGCGTATGTCATCAGATTGCGCTGAGCAACTTGCGCAAAGCATCAGTTTGCGCTGGACAACCTTGCACAAATCGGTAGATTGCGCTGAACATTTGCCAGCGCTTTCCACCGATTGTGCAAGAAAATAGTTTTCATAAAAATAAAAACTATTGTGTGTGCAACCAAAACCCTAAACAGGGCGGTGCTATACAACCGAATCTCTAAAAAGAGAAAGGTTTGAAGGTTCGACAATGTCAAAGAACCCTAAAAAGGGTTTTTTTGATCGAATCCATCGACTACCATGCAGCGCAGGGTGACCGACATCGTGACAAAAAATTCGAGGCGCAGCCCGAGTCGAAGACTCAGCGGGGGCTTTGCCCTTCTCGGCGGCTGGACGTTTGGGGGCCCTTGATGTCGACGGAGGAGAAGGAGAAGAGTCAAAGATGGCACAGGAGCTTTTTCTCTCTCGAACAAATAGAAACAAGTAAAGAATGACAGAAAGAAGAATGAGAACTATTTATAGTTTTTCAAAAGTAACAGTCAACTCAGATTGCGCCGAGAAATTAGGAGCTGATTCCTCCAAATGCGCAGTCAAGGCATCACTTGCGCAACTTGATTTTAAAGTCGAAATTCAAAGTATTTCGAAACTTTGAATATTTCTAAATTTCAAAAATTTTGAAGGGGGTCTTGTAGGTCCTAAAAATCAAGTTGCACCCATCAAAAAAGTCATGAAAATCAAATTGTACATCCTTCAAGTAAACTGTACAGGAAATAGAATGCACAACAACTCAAGTGTGCAAGCTGAATTACGCACACATCCAAGCGCGCAAGCTAACGTGGCCTTGTCATCATTATCTGACAGAAAATCAGATCTTCTGACAGCTGACAGCCCGAAGAACGAGAAAACTGTTCGTTTCTCGTACAGCACAGCGCTCGAGGATAGCTGTACAGGCAGCGTAAGCTATCAGCCCAATCGAAACGCAATCTGCCAGACTTTCTGCAGCGTAATTCAATCTCAGCGCAGTCTGAAGCCAGGACAATTCAAGTGGCACACTTCATCAAGACAACTGACAATTTACACGTGGCTTACATGCCATCAATTGCTCACCACGTGGCAACCGTCTGTACATGACCAAGCGTATTTCAATCAAACAATGCCACGCGTCTCATACAGTT
This sequence comes from Iris pallida, assembly GCA_029216955.1. Classification (NCBI taxonomy): domain Eukaryota; kingdom Viridiplantae; phylum Streptophyta; class Magnoliopsida; order Asparagales; family Iridaceae; genus Iris; species Iris pallida. The sequence goes on along the minus strand of JANAVB010010791.1, from coordinate 19,165,546 downwards.
GGTCCACGATCGAGTAATTGCCAGTGCAGTTCGCTGCTTGCGTAGTCCAATGTCTGCACAATCTATTCTGCACAATTCAGAATAACTAAAAATTAGTTATTTCCAGAACTCTATAAATAGAGTTTCAAATCTTCATTATCAGGCCCAGATCATCCCAGATCAGATCAGAGATCATTCAAGTCATCACCAGAGATCAGGAGTTCTTGCCAAAGTGCTGCTGCATTCTTCAGAGGCTACCGTCTTCAAAGTTCACATCGTCCAAGGGATAAAGTGATCGTCTTCAGATCGGATTCCTATAGTTGTACTTTCCCAGAATTCTTGTAATCTTCTTACAAAGTTTGTGAAATAAAGAACAACTTTTGTTTTTGTAAACAATACCTATGACTAAGCTTTCCCTGTACGTCGAAACGAATGATGCCACGGTTAGGCAAAATCCTCAGGAATACATGGTCGTCGACAGAAAACTCGAGGGGGCACCGATGAGAATCGGCCCAATGGCGCTGGCGATCTTGGGCAACTCGAAGATGATCCCGAACTCTTCTGACCACTTCAACTGTCTGGGCAATCATTTCTGGACCGAGCATCTGCCTCTCTCCAATATTATCCCAGGCTAACGGGGATCAGCACTTCCTACCATACAGTGCCTCGAACGGTGCCATCTGGATACTGGCTTGGAAACTATTATTGTACGAGAATTCCACTAGGTGCAGGTAATCTTCCTACGAACCACCGAAGTCAAGTGTACAGGACCGTAACATATCTTCAAGAGTCTGGATTGTGCGCTCCGACTGACCATCTGTCTGCGGATGATATGCTGAACTGAACTGGAGACGAGTTCCCAAACTCTCCTGCAGGCTACGCCAAAAGTGCGACATGAATCTCGAATCTCGGTCTGAGGTGATACTAACTGGCACTCCGTACAACCAAACAATCTGCCTGAGGTACATCTCTGCTAACTAAGCTGTCGACTGACCAACTCTAAATGGGACAAAGTGTAACACCCAGTTTTCCAGATGAGGGTATTTTTGAAATTTTGTAATTATAATTATTATTTATTGATATTTATTTTACATGGTGATTTTTGGTGATTTTTAATTATTTTTAAACTATTTAAAAACTGGTTTAAGTCATGACTTGTGATTTTGATGTGCTGCTAGTGAAACCTGAGAGACTGCATGACCTAGAGCCTAACCATGTTATTAGGATGACTTAATTATCATTTTTGGCCTAGGGTTAATTTGGTCATTTTGACTTATTTGAATTATTTGGTGATTTGTTGGATTGGTGAGTTCTAATTTGACCTTGACTTGTTGAGACCTAGTGAACTAGCCTAGAAGCTAACCCTAGCCATGGTGACCCTAGTCTAACTTAGGTTAACCTACATTTAGTCATTAGAAACTAATTTTAGAATGAGGGAATTTGGTTTAGTGCATTTAAGTCATGGTTTATGATTTCATGAAATGGCTTATGACTTCATGACTTGATTAACCATAACTTAAGCCCATGGGCCAATTTAGGAAACCCTAACCCTAAATTTTTACACTTATGACCAGCAACTAGGGCTCCCCCTTCCCTATAAATATTCTCCTCCATGTTCTTGCCTCTTTTATTAAATTTTTACAAGTTTGGAGAAAGAGGTAAGAGCCTTCTTTCCCAATCCATAACTTCCTCATTTCAACTCCTTTTTGGCTCAAATCTTTTGCATTGGTTTCTAATTGATCCCTACTTTATGTTCATGGAGATAAATCTCAGGTTTGAATCAATTTGGGGATATTGGCTAGCAAGAAGATTTCCCTCTTTTGAAGCTTTTTTTGGGAATTTCACCAATAGGTAATTGAACCCTAAACTCAGTAATTTCTAGATCTAATTGCATATTTAGTTAGCCCTAGGTGTCCCCTAGCTGTAGGACTTGGTTTCATGTCAAGGTGGATTCATTTCGTGTCCGTATCGGACACGTATCAGTTGTACTGCTGTGTGTTTGATTAAATGCCACAAAGGGTTTAAAATTTGTATTTTTGAAAAGTGTTTAAATAGATTCGTTGTATTATATATACATATTGATTTCGTGGTTGACTGAGCATGAATCAGTGTCCTTGTCGTGTCCAAATTCGTGTTGGACACGCTGCGCACTGGCTTGGTTCAGTGCCCTGCTGATCGGGGTTGACACAGGACACGATACGGTGACTCAGGCCCTAAAAATTTGTGGACAAGAGCGGGCAATGACTGACACTGTGCACACAAAATTTGAGATAATTTCGTTGAGCGGATTGGGAGAAATCCCGATCGCACTGACTCGACCACACGTACACACGCGCGCATAGGTGCCACTGATACGTGTAGGACCGTTGAGCACCTCTAGAGGGGGGATGAATAGAGTGTGTGCGTGTGCAACGGAAAATAATCACCAATTAAAAATTTAAGTAATAACAATGGCAGTAAATAGGAGACAGTAAATAAATACAGTAAAGTAAGAGTCAAGAATTCAAACTCAGTGACACAGCGATGTATACTGGTACCCTCTGAGAGGACTAGTCCAGTCTCGAGTACTCTTGTTCGATGTTAATCCACTATGACACAAGCTTTAACTGAGCGCTTGCAACTCTTACAACACCGTGCTTGGTGACAAGTGCACGACCGACTTCATAACACCGTGCTTGGTGACGAGCGCACGACCGACTCCAGAAGGCAATTAGAAAATTGGAACGTTTTTTGAATACAACCTTCGATACAACTCTTCAACACCAAACTCTAGATTAAACAAAAACTGTACTGGCTTGGCTAAGAGTCGTAAAGGCTTAGATATGAAAGTAAAAGCTCAGAACACTTTAGATAGAGAAGAGAAGAGATGAAATTGGATTGTTGAAATGAATGGTAATCTCAACTCTATTTATAGTGTTTTTGGGGAACCGAACTCGGACAGAGTTTGGGCAGAGTTCGGATGCTAGAATTTCGCATACGAACGTTGGATGCAGATTTTGTGGAAACTAAAATTCAAATAACCCAGACCGAACTCGGGCCGAACTCGGACCGAACTCGGTCAGAGTTCTGTCAGAGTTCTGCTGGTTCAGAACAGTAAGGAATAAACCAAATTTGCATAGGTTTTGGGCCTTTTGGAATTGTGGATTTTTGGGATACGTAGGTAGGCTTATTTTTGTTTGTGGACTGAGAAAAACCTAAGCCAGTACCGATCCGATCAATCTCACATTTTTCCTAGACTCAATAAATGGAAAAATACAGAATAAATATGAAAACCAATAGCCCTTTTGATGACGTCTTTTTCCTGACATTGAAGATGCATTTTTTCCTTGACGGCAATCGTCCAATAGCCCCCTCGACCCCTGTCCGCTGACCGGGCAGCGAAACCCCCGATGCGAGGCCCCGGATAGGTCGTTAGGCGGTTCAGAGAAATCTTCTTGTATAACGCCGTCTTTAGTCCATTAATAATTCTCTATTGCATGTGTCCTGCTTTGTCAAGGCTTGATCATGCTTACTGCATGTCTACAAATATATGTTAGACGAAACATAACAATATGATGCAGTATGATACAATCATAACAATATGACATAGAACATTTAGGACAATGCTAAGTTTAAGTAGCATGAATATTAGTGACATCACTAGTTAAACTTAATTGATTAGACATATAAAAAAACATGATATAATCATTGGGCTAACAATACGCACTTCGTGCGCGGACACGAGGACACTTGGACTCGTGTCAGGCTACCCTAACCCTAGCCCTACTATGGGCGAACCCATATGCACGAGCTCGACCCACCTCGAGCTCTGTGTCAAGCCCACGAAGGCTCGACATGCACGCACGAGGCCTGAGTACACTGTTTTTTTTCTGATACTTAAATTTATGCCTTTGGACACCTCGTGACATGATTCTTGGACTCGTTGGTATCCTATTGGACACATGGACATGTCAGATATGCCCATGCCTCTGTACACTATGAATTCCTATTTATTTCGAGTTTACTTCTTTAATTGTTTCGAATATGCAATATATATGGACTGATTTTACTTTTCGGTTTTGACAGTTTTGTGAATTGGGTTTTCTGATTTTATTAAATCTTTTAATGAGTATGTATATATGTAAATACAAGTTATACATGTTGTATTGTACTAAGATTTCATGTATGGTATACTAGGATGTATTGGATGGGTTTTGACAGATGTTTCAGTTTCGAACCAGGAACATTGACACATATATGATTTAACTGAACCTTAATATAGGCCATAGGTATTTTCCTGAGTTTTCCTTGAATTTTCTGGTTGTTGATTTGAATTTAGTTTACATTGGCATTGGCTGTATGATTTTGAGTCACCTTGTTTTGAGTTGAAACCTCTGAATATGTACTGTGATGTGTTCCCAGTTGGCTTGATAATGTTCATTGTTTAGTTACTGTTCTGGTTTCGAATTGAATCTCAAGTGGTTTTAAATTGTCATTTGACTTGTGTTTTCGAATGGGATTGGCATTTGTGTTTTGGCTTCGAATTGTTGGCTATGTTCTGATACCTCGAGTATCAGGGTTATGTTTCAGCCCTTAGTTGAATGATGAAAATTCGATTTACCTTGAGTTTGATATTATTAGATTTCAGGTTTGGGAGTTATCTCAGGTATTCGATTTCCCTTTGTTTAATTATTGGTATTTGAACTGTGAAGCTTGTTGGTTTTGGGATTTAAATTCACTGAATTGAACCTCAATGATTTCAGTTTTTTTCTGTTGTCTCACCCTTCCCTTTTATTTACATGTTGTATGAAAAATGAGATGGTAGATATATGCATGTCTAAACTGAACTGAGATGTAGGAAATGTCTGAACTGAGTCTAGATTTTCTGTTTTTCCCACATTATAACCTGTGAACTGAAATGGAAACCCCCATTCCTTGTTTTCCCTCATTGATAACCTGGAAAATCTTGACACTATTTTTTCCATTGATTCCTATTCCTGAAACACCCACACATTGGCTCACTCATGCTATACATACACTGTCCAGTGCTGCCTAACACACACACACATGAGCACATATGTATTCCACTGATTTTTCTTATGTATTCCACTGTTTTTCAGGAACCTCATGAGCACAGGTAACACACACTCTCACACCAATCCACACTTTGACACCACAGTTCCTGTTAACAATCAGTCACACACACATTGCCTTACTTACATATCAATCTCTATGTATGTGTATGTATATATACATATATATATATATATATATATATATATATATATATATATATATATATATATATATATATATTGTTTAACCAATGTGTAATGTAATATATATATATATATGTGTGACATGTGTAGTGTGATAGCGTTTTATGAAATAGATATTTCATTGGCCTATATGTGTTTTGGCCATTTGACCTTTACATGTGAGTTTGTGTGTATGTGGGTTACCTTAGAGGAAATCCATGTTTAGACTAAGGGCTTAGTTAAATATTATTTGGGTCTATTTATAAATATATGATAATTGTATATATGGTATCTAAGTTACACTAGTCTATGGGTTAGAATGAGTTAGTGTATCTTGGATTGACCTAGATTTGACCAAATAAGCCTATAAGAATGTGTTGACTAAAGTTTGACCAAGCCCTAGACAGTTGACCTAGTTAGCCTTGTAGGTTGACTTAGTTTGACCAGACAATTGACCAGGGTTGACTTAGAGTTGACTTTGACCTAGATCGGTCTAGAAATCATGTAGATTGCATCATAAACATCATTGTCTTATTTTAAACATATATTATAACCTGTACTGTTCTATTTAGGACATTGTGACTCCCGTGCAGACATCTGACATTACACTACTCTTTTCAGAGTATCAGGCGAGTACATTATCTGATAGTTCTCTTATTTACTTGTCAATTACTGTACTTCAGTTCTAGTTAGTTGTATGCGATTCTCTGTTATAATACGTATGGATATTTCTGAATTCATGTATACGACACACATTTATTTTCTGGCCTCTATTACTGGTATTATCATTTCCGGCTTCTATTACTGGAATCACCTGCTGGAATCATTTACTGGAATCATTTACTGGTATCTTCATATTATTGGCTGCACACATCTTGAATCATTGTGTCGTAATTCTGGATTCACTTGCTGGGAGGGGAAATACTAGAGTAAGACATGTAGACATACCCTATTTCTGGAATCACCCTTTTGCTGGAATCATACTGGAATGATAGCCATCTCACACCCGGCCAGGTGTGTGATGTGCCGGATTACCTATAGCCGTTTACATGTCGATCTCGGTATTTTAAAACACACTGCTAGAGTATAGGCTGGAATCACCCTGGAATCATTGATCACTATAACTGGAATCGTCCCTTACTGGATTCATCTTGTATAAGATTCATCCTGTACTGGACTTACATTGGAGTTACACTGGTCTACATTATTGTCTGGACTTTATATCATATTACCCTGGTTCAGCTAGTTCTATTTTTACAGTCTTCATTGCTATGATTCTTCTCTTGTTTAGTTATTTTCTTTTCTTGCACTTTATCTGTCTTTCTTACCATCACCTGAATATAAACTGCCATTTTCATCAGTACAACTGCCTATAACTGCTTTATAGTTCTCTGTCATTTACTTGGTTTTTCTAGATGAGATGTGCTCGTTCCTGTCCTGACTGGACCTGTTGTAAATTTTACAGATGATTGCCCTGAGGACACATGCCCTACATGTTACAGACCAGGAGATGGCTTAGCTACCTATGGCCCCGACACTCAGGAGTGATCGAGAGTTTAGCTAGTCTGTCTTGTTTTAGTTTTTATGTTTAGAACTAGTATTGTATATAGAGTTTGAGACTTGAGATGTATTGAGATTTTTGAGTTTGTTGTTATTATATTAGTAGTTTTGTTGTCTTTAATTTCTTAGTGATATTTCTGTGTTATCTTATCGTGCTTAGGCTGTAATTGAGTTACACCATATCTTATACTTGTCCTCCGTTCGGAGTTGATCATGATGAGTACATTACATACTGCATGACTTGATGGTTAGTTAGAGACTTAGAACAGCATTCTACCGCCGACACTGCGGCGTAGGCTGGGCGCTGTTACGTACTTGTACCCTCACAGTGGGTACGGGTCGTGACACGTTTTTAGTGGTGGCCCATGCAGGTCGAGAGTCACATTAGTGCGATATCGTGGTAGTACGGCGACTTAGTTGTACTGCTGCAAGCCTGCGATAGGACTGAGAGATAGGCTTTACCGGAGAGGCACTCAATCACAGTTAGGAAAAATTCTACTTTAAATCATGCCATCTACATATCGTACTGATTTGCCTTCTTTGAAATAACTGTCCTCCTTTGATATATCGATTCCTGCTCAGTATTAACTTCCTTGTTCGATCTGTCTTCAGGATGGTGGAGACACGATCACATCGCTCTGATGCAGCAGTTGCTGTAGAGGGGACTGCCACCTCTCAGCCAGATCAGCAGGGTCAGGAGGTTGCAGCTCCTGCCACCTCTACCCATATTGAGACTTCAGTAGCAGCAGCAGGGGGTGTGCCTCCATCAGCTCGGGGACAAGACCCAGTCATCCCAGAGATGCAGTTCCAGCAGCCGCCGTCTATAGGACACGTGGATGCGGCATAGATGTTCGCTTACTTCCAGCAGTTTAAGGACCGGCAGCAGGCCCGACAGGGCAGGAGCATGGAGTTGGCCCTTACGACGGTCGCAGCTCGACCAGTGATCCAGCAGCCGAGGACACCGGGGATAGAGCAGTTCCAGAAGATGAGCCCCAGAGACTTCCTGGGGACAGAGGGGATTTTATTTGCTGACGAGTGGATCGAGCATATAGAGGAGATCTTTCGCCTGGCTCAGATGCCGGCAGATCTCCAGATAGAGGCAGCAGCTAGCCGGATGCGAGACCTTGCTCGCACCTGGTATCAGTCAGACCCCAGGATGGGGATAGCTGGACAGACTTGGGAGGAGTTCAGGGGCTTCTTCAAGAAGAAGTTCTTTCCAGATTCAGCGCTCAGAGCCTTAGAGTCGCAGTTCGAGAGCCTAGTTCAGGGGAGCCTGTCAGTGGAGGAGTATGCTAGGGAGTTCGGCCGCCTCAGCAGATTCGTAGAGGGCTTGAGCGAGGCGGCGAAGGCCCAGAGGTTTTGGAAGGGTCTGGTCAAGGAAGTCAAGTCCTTGACCAAGGGCAACAGGGATGCCACTTTCGAGGAGATTTTGACGGGAGCTTTACTAGCTGAGGATGATCTTGAGCTGAGGCTCAAGAGGGGACGGGACGCTCACGGTATCAGCAGCAGCGGAGGCCAGGCCAAGAGGCCTCACATGCAGTTTTAGCAAACACAGGCACCAGTGGGAGTTCAGCAGGTACAGCATCAGTATCGGGGTCAGGACCCGAAGGCGATCAGTTGTTCCTACTGCAAGAAGCCGGGACACATTTGGGAGCAGTACAGGAAGAGATTGAATGTTTGCTATTTCTGTGGGTCAGCTGCCCACCAGAAGATAGATTGTCCCATTGCACCTCCTTTTGAGGGGGCTAGGCCACCTGTAGCTCAGCACCAAAGGGGTAGAGCTTTTGCGATGGCAGCCGAGGAGACTGACATCGCAGGTGATGGATTAGCAGGTTTGACCTTCTTGTTCTTCCTCCCCACTTTCATGTGTGATTTCCCTTAGTACCTGCCAGGATATTGCTTGTGATTGCTAGATAGTGTAGCTACCCTGCTCGAGACTGTGGAATCATGACCAGTAGGATTGTATTGCTTCGACTTTGATTGCTTGGGGGTTTGACCTAGGCAAGGTGCGATCATCTTAATTTCGAGGACAAAATTTTTATAAGGTGGATAGGATTGTAACACCCAGTTTTCCAGACGAGGATATTTTTGAAATTTTGTAATTATAATTATTATTTATTGATATTTATTTCACATGGTGATTTTTGGTGATTTTTAATTATTTTTAAACTATTTAAAAACTGGTTTAAGTCATGACTTATGATTTTGATGTGCTGCTAGTGAAACCTGAGAGACTGCATGACCTAGAGCCTAACCATGTTATTAAGATAACTTAATTATCATTTTTGGCCTAGGATTAATTTGGTCATTTTGACTTATTTGAATTATTTGGTGATTTGTTGGATTGGTGAGTTCTAGTTTGACCTTGACTTGTTGAGACCTAGTGAACTAGCCTAGAAGCTAACCCTAGCCATGGTGACCCTAGTCTAACTTAGGTTAACCTGCATTTAGTCATTAGAAACTAATTTTAGAATGAGGGGATTTGGTTTAGTGCATTTAAGTCATGGTTTATGATTTCATGAAATGGCTTATGACTTCATGACTTGATTAACCATAACTTAAGCCCATGGGCCAATTTAGGAAACCCTAACCCTAAATTTTTACACTTATGACCAGCCAGTTGGGCTCCCCCTTCCCTATAAATATTCTCCTCCATGTTCTTGCCACTTTTATTAAATTTTTACAAGTTTGAAGAAAGAGGTAAGAGCCTTCTTCCCCAATCCATAACTTCCTCATTTCAACTCCTTTTTGGCTCAAATCTTTTACATTGGTTTCTAATTGATCCCTACTTTATGTTCATGGAGAGAAATCTCCGGTTTGAATTAATTTTGGGATATTGGCTAGCAAGGAGATTTCCCTCTTTTGAAGCTTTTCTTGGGAATTTCACCAATAGGTAATTGAACCCTAAACTCAGTAATTTCTAGATCTAATTGCATATTTAGGAAGCCCTAGGTGTCCCCTAGCTGTAGGACTTGGTTTCGTGTCAAGGTGGATTCATTTCGTGTCCGTATCGGACACGTATCAGTTGTACTGCTGTATGTTTGATTAAATGCCACAAAGGGTTTAAAATTTGTATTTTTGAAAAGTGTTTAAATAGATTCGTTGTATTATATATACATGTTGATTTCGTGGTTGACTGAGCACGAATCAGTGTCCTTGTCGTGTCCAAATCCGTGTTGGACACGCTGCGCACTGGCTCGGTTCAGTGCCCTGCTGATCGGGGTTGACACAGGACACGACATGGCGACTCAGGCCCTGAAAATTTGTGGACACGAGCGGGCAATGACTGACACTGTGCACACAAAATTTGAGATGATTTCGTTGAGCGGATTGGGAGAAATCCCGATCGTACTGACTCGACCACACGTACACACGCGCGCATAGGTGCCACTGATACGCACTTCGTGCGCGGACACGAGGACACTTGGACTCGTGTCAGGCTACCCTAACCCTAGCCCTACTATGGACGAACCCATATGCACAAGCTCGACCCACCTCGAGCTCTGTGTCGAGCCTACGAAGGCTCGACACGCACGCACGAGGCCTGAGTACACTATTTTTTTCTGATACTTAGATTTCTGCCTTTGGACACCTCGTGTCCTGATTCTTGGACTCGTTGGTGTCCCATTGGACACATGGACATGTCAGATATGCCCATGCCTCTGTACACTATGAATTCCTATTTATTTCGAGTTTACTTCTTTAATTGTTTCGAATATGCAATATATATGGACTGATTTTAGTTTTCGGTTTTGACAGTTTTGTGAATTGGGTTTTCTAATTTTATTAAATCTTTTAATGAGTATGTATATATGTAAAAACAAGTTATACATGTTGTATTGTACTAAGATTTCATGTATGGTATACTAGGATGTATTGGATGGGTTTTGACAGATGTTTCAGTTTCGAACCAGGAACATTGATACATATATGATTTAACTGAACCTTAATATAGGCCATAGGTATTTTCCTTAGTTTTCCTTGAATTTTCTGGTTGTTGATTTGAATTTAGTTTACATTGGCATTGGCTGTGTGATTTTGAGTCACCTTGTTTTGAGTTGAAACCTCTGAATATGTACGGTGATGTGTTCCCAGTTGGCTTGATAATGTTCATTGTTTAGTTACTGTTCTGGTTTCGAATTGAATCTCAAGTGGTTTTAAATTGTCATTTGACTTGTGTTTTCGAATGGGATTGGCATTTGTGTTTTGGCTTCGAATTGTTGGCTATGTTCTGATACCTCGAGTATCAGGGTTATGTTTCAGTCCTTAGTTGAGTGATGAAAATTCGATTTACCTTGAGTTTGATATTATTAGATTTCAGGTTTGGGAGTTATCTCAGGTATTCGATTTTCCTTTGTTTAATTATTGGTATTTGAACTATGAAGCTTGTTGGTTTTGGGATTTAAATTCACTGAATTGAACCTCAATGATTTCAGTTTTTTTATGTTGTCTCACCCTTCCCTTTTATTTACATGTTGTATGAAAAATGAGATGGTAGATATATGCATGTCTAAACTGAACTGAGATGTAGGAAATGTCTGAACTGAGTCTAGATTTTCTGTTTTTTCCACATTATAACCTGTGAACTGAAATGGAAACCCCCATTCCCTGTTTTCCCTCATTGATAACCTGGGAAATCTTGACACTGTTTTTTCTATTGATTCCTATTCCTGAAACACCCACACATTGGCTCACTCATGCTACATATACACTGTCCAGTGCTGCCTAACACACACACACATGAGCACATATGTATTCTACTGATTTTTCCTATGTATTCCACTGTTTTTCAGGAACCTCATGAGCACAGGTAACACACACTCTCACACCAATCCACACTTTGACACCACAGTTCCTGTTAACAATCAGTCACACACACATTGCCTTACTTACATATCAATCTCTATGTATATATATATATATATATATATATATATATATATATATATATATATATATATATATATATATATATATATATATATATATTGTTTAACCAATGTGTAATGTAATATATATATGTGTGACATGTGTAGTGTGATAGTGTTTTATGAAATAGATATTTCATTGGCCTATATGTGTTTTGGCCACTTGACCTTTATATGTGAGTTTGTGTGTATGTGGGTTACCTTAGAGGAAATCCATGTTTAGACTAAGGGCTTAGTTAAATATTAGTTGGGTCTATTTATAAATATATGATAATTGTATATATGGTATCTAAGTTACACTAGTCTATGGGTTAGAATGAGTTAGTGTATCTTGGATTGACCTATATTTGACCAAATAAGCCTATAAGAATGTGTTGACTAAAGTTTGACCAAGCCCTAGACAGTTGACCTAGTTAGCCTTGTAGGTTGACCTAGTTTGACCTAGACAATTGACCAGGGTTGACTTAGAGTTGACTTTGACCTAGATCGGTCTAAAAATCATGTAGATTGCATCATAAACATCATTGTCTTATTTTAAACACATATTATAACCTGTACTGTTCTATTTAGGACATTGTGACTCCAGTGCAGACATCTGACATTACACTACTCTTTTCAGAGCATCAGGCGAGTACATTCTCTGATAGTTCTCTCATTTACTTGTCAATTACTGTACTTCAGTTCTAGTTAGTTGTATGCGATTCTTTGTTACAACACGTGTGGATATTTCTGAATTCATGTATACGACACACATTTATTTTCTGGCCTCTATTATTGGTATCATCATTTCCGGCTTCTATTACTGGAATCACCTGCTGGAATCATTTACTGGTATCTTCATATTATTGGCTGGACTCATCTTGAATCATTGTGTCGTAATTCTGGATTCACTTGCTAGGAGGGGAAATACTAGAGTAAGACATGTAGACATACCCCATTTCTGGAATCACCCTTTTGCTGGAATCATACTGGAATGATAGCCATCTCACACCCGGCCAGGTGTGTGATGTGCTGGATTACCTATAGCCGTTTACATGTCGATCTCGGTATTTTAAAACACACTGCTAGAGTGTAGGCTGGACTCACCCTGGAATCATTGATCACTATAACTGGAATCGTCCCTTACTGGATTCATCTTGTATGAGATTCATCCTGTACTGGACTTACAGTGGAGTTACACTGGTCTACATTGTTGTCTGGACTTTATATCATATTACCCTGGTTCAGCTAGTTCTATTTTTACAGTCTTCATTGCTATGATTCTTCTCTTGTTTAGTTATTTTCTTTTCTTGCACTTTATCTGTCTTTCTTACCATCACCTGAATATAAACTGCCATTTTCATCAGTACAACTGCCTATAACTGCTTTATAGTTCTCTGTCATTTACTTGGGTTTTCTAGATGAGATGTGCTCGTTCCTGTCCTGACTGGACCTGTTGTAAATTTTACAGATGATTGCCCTGAGGACACATGCCCTACATGTTACAGACCAGGAGATGGCTTAGCTACCTATGGCCCGACACTCAGGAGTGATCGGGAGTTTAGCTAGTCTGTCTTGTTTTAGTTTTTATGTTTAGAACTGGTGTTGTATACAGAGTTTGAGACTTGAGATGTATTGAGATTTTTGAGTTTGTTGTTATTATATTAGTAGTTTTGTTCTCTTCAATTTCTTAGTGATATTTCTGTGTTATCTTATCGTGCTTAGGCCGTGATTGAGTTACACCATATCTTATACTTGTCCTCCGTTCGGAGTTGATCATGATGAGTACATTATATACTGCATGAGTTGATGGTTAGTTAGAGACTTAGAACAGCGTTCTACCGCCGACACTGCGGCGTAGGATGGACGCTGTTACGTACTCGTACCCTCACAGTGGGTACGGGTCGTGACAGAAAGTGAGCTACCTTCGTGAGCCTGTCAACTATAACCCAAATCGCATCTCCACCAGCGGGGGACCTAGGTAATCCAGTCACAAAATCCACGGTCACATGTTCCCATTTCTATTCTGGAATCGGCAAGGGCTGAAGAAGTCCAGCGGGCCTCTGATGTTCAGCCTTACCTTGTTGGCAGACTAAACAACGAGAGACAAACCGGGCTATCTCTCTCTTCATGCCATTCCACCAGAAGTGCTGACGGATATCACGGTATATCTTCGTACCACCAGGATGAATGGAATACTGTGAACTGTTAGCCTCTGCCATGATTTCCTGTCTGATATCACCACTGGGTACACAAAGACGCTTACCATGCCTAAGCGTACCGTCTTCATGAATACACAACTCTGGTCTTCGTCATATCTCACACTCTGCCCTGAGTCGCTGAAGCTTGGAATCTGCTGACTGCGCCATCCGGATCCTCTCGACTATGGTAGACTGAACTTGCATACTGGCCATCAATGCTACACTGGAAGGGAGAACAACTTCAATACCCATTTTCTGAAGATCTGCTAACAGTTCTGGTTGCGCTGTTAGGAAATAAATTTCGGCTCTCCTGCTCAATGCATCTGCAACGACGTTGGCCTTCCCTGGATGATACTGCAAGTTGACATCATAATCCACAAGAAGCTCCAGCCACCTCCTCTGAAGCATGTTAAGATCCTTCTGGGTGAAAACATACTTCAGGCCTCTGCCTGAAGCATCACAATATACTGTGAATCCTCCGGTTCCATCTGGAAGCGTAAGAATGGGAGCCGTCATCAAGCCTCACTTCCACTTCTCAAATGAATCTTGGCACTCTGCTGTCCAAGCAAACTGCACCTCCTTGCGGGTCAACTGGGTCAATGGCGCCGAGATCCGGGCAAAGTCTGAAACAAATCGCCGGTAGTAACCGACCAATCCGAGAAAACTGCGAACCTCTACAACTGTACTGGGCACCGGCCATGACTCAATGGCCACAATCTTCTGGGGATCCACTTCTACTCCTCCTCGAGTGATGATGTGACCCAAGTACGAAATGCGATCGAGCCAGAACTCGTATTTACTGAACTTGGCATACAACTGGTGCTCCCTGAGAATCTGAAGAACCACACGTAGATGCTGCTCATGCTCCGCCTCACTTCGGCTATAGACCAGGATGTCATCCAGAAACACAATTACGAACTGATCCAAATAAGGCATTAAAATACGATTCATGAGATCCATGAATACAGTCGGCGCATTGGTCGCTCCAAATGGCATCACTAGGAACTCCCAATGCCCATACCTAGACCTGAAAGCTGTCTTCGGGATGTCCTGCTCTCTGACTCTGATCTAATGATATCCTGAGCGCAAGTCGATCTTCGAGAATACTGCTGCCCCTTTGAGCTGATCAAAAAAGTCATTTATCCTCGGGAGAGGGTATCTGTTCTTGATTGTCACTGAGTTCAAGGTACGATAATCAACACATAACCTAGACGTACCATCCTTCTTTTTCACAAGAAGCATCGGGGCTCCCCAAGGCGATCCACTAGCACGAATGAATCCCTTGGTTCGAAGTTCTTCAATCATCTTGTACAAGATCTCCAACTCTGACGGCGCCATCCTGTAAACTCACACTGATACTGGGGTTGTCCCAGGAATCAAGTCTATGGTGAACTCGATCTCCCGTTCTGGCGGCATACCTGGAAGCTCTTCTAGGAAAACATCTGGAAACACTTCAACTATTCGAGGCAACTGTACTGCCGCTACTGCCATCCGCAACACTGGAGGAGAAGGTTCAACTGCGCCCCGGGAAAAGGAAAACTCTGGCTCGCCTGGAATGCTAAAAACAACCCTACCAACATGGCAGTCTATCCTAGCATACTGGTTCCTCAACCAATCCATCCCTAAGACCACACCATAATCGGCCATCGGGAATTCTATCAATCTAGCGGGAAATTCCTTACCGCTAACTACGATCCGACACGAGGAAAATACTCTATCGACTTCCACAAGTCCGTTACCAGTAAGTATATTGAGCCTTACTGATAATGACTCGGGCTCCAATCATATCCGTGTCGTGAATCGTACAGACATAAAAGAATACGATGCACCAGAATCAAATAAAGCTGAAGCTGGAAAAGAGTTGACGAGAATAGTACCTGCCACTACCTCTCCTGGTGCCAATCATTCCTCTGCGGTCATCACCATAGCCTGACCATGCCCTCGGGGTGCTGGTCCCCTCTGCTGAAATCCTCGCTGCCTATTCTGACTCAAGACTTGGGCTTGAGCATGCTGCTGGGGGTGTTGTTGCTGGAACACCTGGGACTGAGGCGGCAAGGGCCTCGGCAATAGATACTGCTGCTGCTAGACCGGAGCTGGTCCTCTCACCGAAGAACTAGAAAGATTGGACGATGATGAACCACCCCTATTCGGGCAGGATCCAAGCCTATGATCTGCTGCTCCACAAGCCAGACACAATCCCTGTTTCCTGCCACACTCTGCCACTACATGGCCTGGCTTCCCACAATGAGAACATCCCACTACGGAAGACTGCTTCTGCTTCTGCTGCTGAGGGTACGTCGGGGTTGAGTGCTGAACCGACGTCACGGAGGCCGCTTGCCTCTGAGCTCCAATAGTCAAAGCCCTGGCTGCCGGGGCTGGGGCTGAAGACTGATTCATCTGGCCGTAGGATCTCTTCCGACCACCGGCTCTATCCACAATCCTCTGGGAGGTATACTCATACATCCTAGCTGCTCTCAAGACTGCATCAAAAGTCTGATGCTCAAACTGCTCAACTGCTAACAAAATCTCCAGGTGAAGCCCTTGCTGAAATCGTTGGGCTCTATCATACTCGGTTGCCACCAAGGTGGGAGCAAATCGACTGAGCCTCGAAAACTCGGCCGCTTATCCGTCGACCGTTCTGTCCTTCTACTTCAGATTGGTGAATCTTGTCTGTAGATCGTACCGAGCTACAGCATCAAAATACTTGGGTCTGGAATCTCTCTCTGAACACCGCCCAAGCAATGGGTGCTGCTAATCCAACGGTCTGAGCCGCCCACCAGCTGCGGGCAAGGTCTAATAACTGCAAGCGCACCACGGCTACCTTCTCGTTCTCTGGGGTCCTGGCTGCTTCTAGAATCACCTCGATGTCCTGAAGCCAAGCATCTGCAGCGATAGCATCTTCACTACCGTCGAAGAATGGAGGGTTCAAGCGCTTGAAGCTGTTGGCCGTGCTGTTACCCTGATGACCTCATCTGGTCAGAGCATCCGTCACTGCTTGGTGCAAGGCATCTCCACGACGATCTTGGAAAGCTATCAAGGTCCTGACGAGACCTACCAAAGTGCCATCATCAGGTTCTACAGGCTGAACTGGCTGGACTGGTGGCTCTCCGCCAGAAGACACGACTTTGGAGGCTACTCCAGAATGCTGGGCTTGATCCCCTGGTTGCTGCTGATCCACAGGTAGTGCTCTGCCTTGCTGACCGGCAGGTCCAGGAACGATGCCGCTGAAGAAGACGACATGGGGAACAATAAGGAAGGACCAGGACAAATCAACGATATAAGCATATGATCAGGACAAGAATCCAGGGATTCAGAAGATACGAGAAGGGATCAAAGGCGAATACTGATTGAGACATCTATTCGGTAAACCCTCACATATCTTGATTTACAAGACCTGCATGGGCCACCACTTCAACCATGTCATGCCCCAGAACCAGAATACTGGAGAGCGGGGGCAGACATAGCCAGTTACGTATATGAAATGGAATCCATCTCGCTATACGGTCACGGCTGTCTAGATATATGAGGGTTTACTACAAGCCAACAGTCTCCTGTGGTTATGAACAAGCCTAGTGTCTCAATCATCAGCAAGTAGGTAAAGCACCAGATGTATGATCATTAAATATACAATAATAAGGCGTCCCAAATATTACATATTCAGCTGATCATGAAGCTAGTCATTTTAAAATGTTACGACTAGCAAGAGTTTAGTCATACATGATCAACCCTAGGATCTGTCAATCATGTTACAGCCCGTAGACAGACAGTAAGTAAGTGCAATCGAGCTAAACAGGTGCTCGTCGGCTAAACGCCTCAAAAGAATATTTTTACAATAAAGTGGAAGATCAAAAATAAACCCACTCGTTGCCCTGGTTACGCCTAGTGGTCACCATCGGGCTGGAAAGTCGGTAGATCCTCTGGAGCTGCTCCAAAATCTGGCCATACAAAACCAGCTGGGTCAGACCCCAGAAAGAGCAAGTGCCACAAAGAAAGCTTCACTTAGGAACTAAAACCAGCAATTAGCACAGAAAATAATAATAATATAGCAAAACTGGAGAAATATAACATCACGAGAATATACGGTAAGATAACCATGGAACCATTTTGATAACCAGGTTACAATCCTTAAACCAAACAAGGACAGGGATTGTAACCCTTCGTCTGAACCGAACTTGGTTTCTCCTATTTATCAGCAAGATAATATAAGAAAATCAGAACATGTAACAATCTTATACAGGATCAAGACTAGACTGGTTATTTCCCATTCAACAATCACGGCCAAGCAATAAGTACGGCTTGATACTTTAACTAGCTAGGGTTATCACAGACCTAGTTACTAGCAAGATGCAGTGCGATTATTCCACAGCCATAAGCCCTGCAGACCATCCAGGTTACCCAGGTCGAAAATTAGGGGTTGAATTCAGGTGGGTACATCGTCCAGGAAACGCACGTACCCTTAAGTAGCTTGAAGGGTGCAATACATGACAGTGTGCTGGAAATGTGCCCTACTCGACGGCAGGCTACAGATCCCATGCGCGCCCAGGTAATGGGATTGCCTGTAGCTGGAAGATCTCTTTATGACTAATGTATTAATCTAGTTATTAGCCTTAGTCCATTTCAATAGGTACTCCTGACCGTGGTACTCAGGAGTCCCCTCCTAGACATGATGCAAGACAGGACTGGATTATTTGTACAAGCACAATCGTCCACAGTGTCCAGGTTATTTATACAGGTTATGTCATGTCAGGTAGCCGTCGCAACAGCTTATCAAGATATATCATGTCAGGTTATCATGTCAAGTGTACTTGTCAGGAGTGCGCCACGACGGACCACTATCAGGTCATGTTACTTGTCAAGAGTGCACCACTACGGGTCACTGTCTTATTCAGGGTAATAGTACAAGCATCATAGTACAAGCCTTCAATCAGAAAACCCAAGTTATGCTGAGGTTACAAGACATGAATTAACCATAATAGTAATAATAATAATACTAATTAAATAACAGGGCAAGGCACAGAGAGGAGCCCTGCGGCTCAGGATCACTAAAACCCATGCGGCCTAATAAGGAGAGCGCACACGACTTGGTAAGGACAGAGGCATGCGGCTTGGAAGGCAAGGGGGTGCATGCGATTCCAAGAAGTCGGGTCTCATACGGCCAGCGGAAGAGTGGGCTTCATGCGGCTGACGGGATGGATGAGCGCATGCGACAGAATAGGGGACTCAGCCCTATGCGGCTCAACTGACCGAGTCCATGCGTCCAGGGGAGGACGGTGGCATATGCGGCTAAGAGTGATGGGTGCACATGCGGCTGACGGAAAGCGAGTCCATGCGGTCAGAAGGGTTCAGCCCTTATGCGGCTAGCGGAATTCGGATTCATGCGGCTTAAAGGGACGGACGCCCATGCGGCTGCAGAAGCAAGGGGGTGCATGCGGCTGAGTAGAGAGAAGTCCATGCGGCTAGGAGTGCGAGGGTCTCATGCGGTTGAGAGCGACTTGCCGCATGAATGTTCATGCGATCAAGTACTGCCATGCGGCCAGAGAACTGTTCTTCTTCTCCAAAATTTTCGAGAAGAAGAACACTATAAACCCAGGCTTTCAAGCTCCATGAAACCTTCATCCAGAGTCCAAATCCGAACTTCCATAGGTCAAAATGGGGCAGAACAAAATTCTCTACAACATGGAACCATCAAAACTTAGAAATAACAAGATTAAGTAGATCAAAACCCAAGAATTACGAAAATAATATAAACTTAGATCTACAAGAATCTGGCCATAGAAAGTAAAAATGCCAAGTACTAAAGTATGCTAGAATGCTGTAAAGAAGAGAATGGAACAATAAAATTAGAGTTCCTCCATGAAGCAAGCTGCACTTGCCTAGACCTCTCTTTCTCTCTCTGGTAGGTGAAGAAGTTATGCTGGAGAAGAAGAAGAGTAATGAGGAGAGAAAAAGGAGAATAGGTAATAAATACTAATGGTGGTGGTAGGTAGGGGTTCACCCTTGGTTCATGATGAACCAAGGCAAAACCAAGCCAAGCCGAACCAACCCAAGAATAAACCAAGCCATGAAGAAAAGCTAAGCAAGGAAATCATACAATACAAGATAAAATACGTACACGTATTCCAAAAATACGTAATACGAACCACAGGCATTACAGGTGCACAATATAAAATACACTAATTTGTACATTACTTTGTGCATGTCTTTTTTCACCCATTTGTACGGACGGTTAGCTTAATTGCATGGGACGCGTGGCTTTCTGTGAAAGAAATACACTTGGTTATGGGCAATGTCGCATGTACGTTCTTCGAGATTAGTGGCATGTGCGCCACATCATCTTTAACTGCTTCTGGATGATAGTTGATTGATTGGCGCCAGTTGATGAATAGTGCGTACCATTGATGGGCGACAATTGTGAAATGTGCCAAGCATTGAGTCCGTAAGGAGTTGGTCACTTCACGCCATTGACAAATGATGCGGAGTAACTGACAGTTATCATTATGACAGATTTTACAGGATCCTCCTCGAACGCTACGCGCTCGAGATTCGAAGGTATTTCCTCGACTGCTATGTTGTCAGTCATCATGACTGCTACTTTAGCTTCTCGAGGAAGCTTGCCATGTGGCGGCCTGCGCTATCTGATGTCAGGCGCCATTTGATTATAGGTGCCATTTAATACATGGCTCCATTTGGTAGATAGTACTGTGCGCTATCTGTGAATGGCGTTATGTATTGTTTTGATATTTTTAAGCTTCTACAAGACCCCCTTTAAAGTTTTCAAATTGTAAAATTTTCAAAATTTAAAATATTTTGAATAAGAAGTGTTTCAGAAGATTTTGCGCGCGCAGAATCCCAACCAACTCGTCGTTTCGTGCGCGATTTGCGCGGCCGTTACACATAGATTTAGGCTATAAATAGCTCATTGAGAGGAGAAAGAGAGGTCTTCTCTCAGAAATTTTCTCTTTTGAGCTCTTCATCTTCTTTTTTTTAAGTTCTCAAAGCTTTTTTCAACCAAAATTAGTGGTGCCAAAGAGATCCGGTACAGAAAAAGGCAAGGGTGTGGCCGGAGCTTCGTCGCGAGCTACATCATTGAGGGTGCCAAGGTACGTGCCGCCGTCGACGAGAGCTGAAGAAGCTAATCCAGCTCTCGGAGGTAAAGAATCAATCGGGGAAGATGAACAGTACGAACAACGCCATTTGTGCACAGCGCAAACCACAGCCAGCACTAATCGCCTCTTTCAGAGTGTTGGTTGGTGTTGTGCTAACTTCAAAACGTGCCACCTCTTTCAGAGTGTTAACTAAAAGTACTTCGATCATGATTTCATGAATTCTGTGCTCTTTGTTTGCTCAAAGTGCACGACATGCTATGTATCATGATTTTGACAATATTATACTATTTTATGCATGCGCAAGACAAGAACTGTCATACTGCGTGTGCAAACTAGGAACTGTTATACTACATGCACAAACTAGGAACTATCATACTGCATGCGCAAACTAGGAACTGTCATACTGCATGTGCAAACTAGAGACTAGCACTCTGTGTATTACGACATCCATGATTTCTGCAGAGCTAAAAATTACTTAAATTTTCTTAATTTGTAAGAATACTCTAACTTCATTTTTGAAGTTGATCTCAGGGAAGACCCTCATGCTGATATACTGGCTTCTTCTTTTCGTGTATCAGAATATGAGGGAGACCTGTCATATGTCACGTTCCCACGGTTTGACCTTGACGGGCCAGTAACTAGAAGAGCTCTCCTAGAGTCCCAAGATGAAAGGACCTTGCCATGCTTAATGAACGGTGAACCTTTCCTAACTGCGGATCAGGCTCCCATAAGAAACCTGCTTTCTTATTTGGAGAGGCTATTGATGATGCCTCCCAGCCCAAGACAAAACAAGAATCTTGGGCCTTCAAGAGAGGAAGCAGACTGGTATATCTCACAGATATAGCGAGGAACCTATCTCTATCCCCATATGCCCATGCCAGCTATCCTCGGAAGATGTCATAGGATATAACTCCGTTCCAATAGGCTAAGGTTGGATGGATATATCACAGGTTTAGGAACCAGATGAGGGACATATTTTACTGTTCTTTCGAGAAATACAACACGCACTTAAGAGGTTTGAAGCCAAGTTGCATGCCAGCCGAAGATTCGTCTTTGATGATACCGGCCAGAATGCCCTTCTTTGCCAACACATATGTTGTAGCAGGAGGAGCGTATCCTGCACCAAACCCAAGGCTGACGGGTTTGATGCATCCATACATTATGCGCTGGAATCGACTCTCAATATGGGCTCTAAACATTTTTAAGGACAAATTGCTTGAGTTGGGGCTTTATGAAGCAGTCTTGACCACCTCTTGTGGCATCCATACCAACACAAACATGTTTCTAGCCTTGGTGGAGAGGTACAATAATAGAACTGGCACCTTTGCTACTCCTCATGGGAAGATAGGCTTCGTCCTATATGATATGCAGTTTTTATCGCATCTACCAATGGGTGAGAACCCTATGAAGAATATGTGTCAACTGAAGAAGAACTGGAGGCTCTGGCCAAAGAGAAATCCCAAATGGTTCCGGTCTTCGATGAGCTGCTATGTCATTTCATAATCAGCACTCTTTTCTATAAGAGCAAGACAGCTGGGACGTGCAATACGTCTAAGTGGTTGCTGTACCTCTTCTTGGGTCATGCCACAGAGAACAAGGTGCAAGAACATTTGGAGTGTGAGCCTCATTTCTTTGAGCCGCTCGACAGCTACACAATCGAATGATAGAAAAGTCCGAATATAATAATAATGAACTGAAAGAATACTGACATGGTTATACCTCCGGCATCTCTATCGAGACTTATATAAGATATGGTGGCATAACCATGTCCTCGGAGGCTACCTTGAATGGCTTTCTCTTTTTTTGGTTGCGACAGTTCGTGGTTCCTGGAGCCAGCACGGTCGATCGCATCCATCGAGGCGTGTTATTCGCTGTAGTGCATTTGGCGTTCAGGTAGACGATGTATATCCTCTCCGCCATAAGTAGTTGACTGAATGTGGGTCTCGGTGAGGTCACGACTATCATGATGGAGAAACCCGATTCTCGAAACGAATTTTCTCGTACCGAGATGCCGTTCACTTATTTGTTCGGCTGGTTGATACTACACTATCCCTCTCTGATGGATCCTGCTCTTGGTGCTGGTGGAGCCTTGGCAGAAAACTTCATCGGTAGATATGCTGAGTCCCGATGGAAGGTGGACTCATTGTTTGACTGTAGAAAGGTGCTAAACATGGGCTCCAACTGGAAGTTCTTTTGCATCGCTCCTCCATCCGGACATGAGACCTTTCCGACTCCTCTCATAGATCTAGAGCCCATTGGTACCCGTCCTCCTCTAGCGGCCATCTCTTGGTTGAATATGATCAGACCTTCACATCTGGTATATCGGTTCGAGAATGAATGCTATCTGGAACCATACCTGCCTAGCCAATTTGCTCGTCAGTTCAGCTACGACCAAATGTACGTCAAAAATACAACCACCTGCCTTCGAGCCTTCGGTCATTTGATCGATTGGGCTCGTGGATGCAGATACTACAGTACGAGAGGCACTAAAGCTGTATTTACCATGCCCTTTTGCTACTTTTGAGGTGGGACTGCGTATGTTAAATACAAAAGCAAATTTCTATACCTCAGCCAACACCTTCTTTGAAGGTTATTCCATATCAGATAGCTTTGTTGGCATGAGAAGGTCACGAGAAGGGACCAAAGCTGTCGTATAATTTGCAGAAGCCGAGGAGAATGTTCTTACTGACGATCCTCTAGAGGTTGTGCCTGTTGGTTTCTATGACTAGGTGCAGGGTGCACTGTGCATCACTCTTAAGAAGTGAAAAGAGAAATCCTACTTGAAGGGAGGTAGTAAGAAGCAGAAGACTGGGACTTCATCTCTCAATTAGCTTATGATGAACTTCCTTCTCCTGCTAAGGGGAAAGGACAGAAAATGAAAGAAACGACCGTCGTCGAGAAGCCTGTGGCAAGGACAAGGCTTCAGACACGATAATTAGAAGCGGGCCTTTCTCCTGGAAGGACTTCATCTTTCAGAGGAATAACCCCATCTCCTGTCCAGAAGAAGAGTGGGGTGGAGAAGACAAGTAGGCAGCGAGATGCTCCTGAAGGTCAACCTACTGCTATCGTTTCCCCTTAACCATTGATCAAACATGCAGTTAAGAGAAAATTGGTAGTGTCAAGAGCTGTAAAGATGAGGGTTACGGCTTCTACTGTTCCACAGTCTCCTGATCATCAGGAGCCATCGCCGCCATCACCTGGGGGCGTGTCTTCTCCGAAAGGTGATGTCCTTAGTCTTTCAGTTCAATAAGAGCTATTAGATATTACCCCCTTGGCGATTTGTATTGACCTTTCTTCATCTCCAGAGTGTCCACCGACTAGCGAACCGGCTCCAGCTGCTTCAGTGAACTTTCCTCCAGTTACTGTTTCAGAGCTTGTAACTGTGGAGACCGATGTTCCCCTTTCCGTGAGGATGCTCATGGCGCTTGCCTCAGCTGGTCTGATGTCTACCTCTACTTCTGATGATGCTCCGAGAACTGCCATTCCTGAGGAGGTATCAGTTCCAGTTGGAAGCATTGGGAGCCAAGATGGAAAGGAGGTAGCAGCAGAGGTTCTGGCTCCTTCTATAACACAGACTACTACAGTCATTGCACCAAGCGAGCTACCACCAATAGACAAAGATGTTATAGGGGCATTACAAGATTGTGACTATGGAGACGAGCAAATCGAGGATGACCCTGTTGATGCTACCTCAGATCTTAAAAAGGCTGAGTTAAGCCAAAATCAAGTAGCGACCTAGGAGGGTCAGAATTTGGTGGCCAAGGATGGCCAGATTGTAACTGAGGTCCATTGTCATTGAGTTAAGCCGAACGAAGATGATCAGAGTCTCGATGAGCCGCTTGGTGATGAGAGCTCTGATGCTGACATTGAGGGCGAAGAAAGCCCAGTTAATAAAGATAAGGGGGATACGAACCTTGTTGAAGGTCTAGAACGCCCTGAAGGTCATGAAAACCCTGATGCTGATGCTGAGGGGATTTAGGCCTATATTGAGCACGTTTTTGAAGTTGAGAGGGCAGAATTGGAGGCCCAGGAAGGCCAAGTTGAATTAGGGGCCAAATGCAGCCATGCTGGCTTAGGAGCTAGAAATAGCCACCTTATGTCTGGAGGCTCAGAAGCGGGAAGCAGTTAAACATCGGTATCTGCTTCTGTATTTGAAAGGCTTATTATATAAAGATATACTGCGCCTGTCGACACTCCGTATATTCCAACGGGCTCAGGTAAATTTCTAACTCTATTTACCATTGCTTTTTATTTAATGCTGTGTGATATGAGGATTTTAACTTGAATTGCAACATGTCATATATGGACAATCATCGAAGTCCTAATAGCCACCACCGTGTTCAGCCTTAGTTCAACCATGGCCCCTTGGGATATTAGGACTCATGCCTTAGAAGGAAGCTTGTCAAGAATGCTTGTACCAAAATCACTAGGTGTTGATGTTGCGTTGTTTGCTAATATTCATCCAATTTTTGTAGAATGAGAGATTTCAGCCGCAGCAACGACACCTGGTGTGCAAGCGATGATGGGCAGCATTATCCGTACTTATATGGACACCTTCTTCAGCTCTCTACATTATTTGGTACAGTTGGCCATAGAGAAGAATTACTCTTATGATTTTGTAAGATCATCTTCTCAACATCCAATTGACTCCATACGCAATTTTGAAGATAATAAGAGGGCGGACGCCTTGGAACAAATCCTGATAGGGCTCCAGGAGCTTATCCAGTCTTACCAAGAGTCGACCAGAGGGAATATAAATAGCTTGGTGGATGCTGAATGCGAGACCATAGCTCAAGAATACGAAGAACTGCAAGCCATTCTTGACAATACTATGGCAGCATTTACGGTACAGACTGGAGATATAGAGTCTGGTATTGTTGAGGCCACATCCTCTATTGGACTTTATAGGCTGAGGAAGCAGAAAAAGATCAAGAAGTGGCTGAAGGTCAAGCTTGCATCCAAGAGCTAGAAGCTGAACTGGCCTGGACGCGTGCATCGGTCACAGCGGCTGGGAAATGCCAGGAGGAGGTGGTCGAACTAGGTTAATTTTCCTCGAGCCGTTTGGACGACTTAAACATACAAAGGGATGACCTCCTCCGAGCTCGAAATGCGGAGATGGAGCGTCATATTATATCGATATAGCCTTTACTTCCAGAGTTCAGGAGGAACCTGGCCAGGGATAGGGTGATTGCTACAAGGGCGGAACGGGCTGAAGCTTTGAAGAAGAAGATTTCTACCTCAGCACTCTTCCCCAATAAGTTTTTTAGAAGATAAAATGTAATAATCTTTTTGACCAGTTTTATCACATTTTTGAGAAATATAATAGTTTATGTTCTCAAGATTAATAAAATGAAACAACTATTGTTTTTCGACTCTATTACTTATTATATATCTGTTTGAGACATAAGAAATAGATAGAAGTATAGAAATACATTCAGAGGTCCTGGACGTGATGTATTTCTTGAGAATAGCTTCACTTATTATATCTGTTCAGAGGTCCTGGACGTGACAAAATATAACTTGATGTGATATTATTTTTGTAACGACATTGTCAGAGGCAATGTGGACGTGACAAGTCGTTGATACAGATAATATAATTTAGAGGTAATGTGGACATAAATTCGTATATTTGTTGATTATCCTTAAACCAACTGGGCTCAAGAATAAGATATCTTTTAAAACGGCTGGGTTTCAAAAGATGACATTGTGATGATATATTGTGGAAGATGTTATGGGTTAATATTTTGAGGATGTACCATAAGATCTGAATTAGACTCTACTGGGATTTTTGAGGACTTATTATATCTGGGTTTATTCATGAAACAGCGAATAAAAGATAATAATTCGAAGATTTGTGTATGTACAATATTTTTCTAGAGAATATAATACATGCTTTCAAACATGGTATTTTTTAAATTTTTTTGCCATTGATAGGTATCATAGCTATTCGACCATCCATCCCGATCAACTAGTAAGATTCGTTAAAGAATACCTTGCTTATGACGTAGGGACCTTCCCACTTTGGTTCGATCTTACCTTTGCTCATGTGCGTCATAGTCATAGGATGTCTGACAACAAGGAATAGCTCGCTTTTTTGAAAAGTTCGTACTTTGACTTTGCGGTTGAAGGTTTTCGAGATGCGGGCTTGATATAGTTCAATGTGCTGTTGCGCTAGCAGTCGCTTCTCATCGAGTGCTTCAAGCTCTTGAAGTTGAAGATGATCCTTATTTTCTACTTTTAGTTCGTTGGCGATAGCTATCCTCAGGGATGGAATCTGAATCTCTAACGTAAGACTGCTTCGCATCTGTACACTAGAAAGAAGGGTGTACAGCCAGTTAGGGTGCGTACAGTAGTACAATACTCCCATAGGCTTTCTCCAAGCTTTTCACTCCAATTTCGTTTATTGGCAGAAACGAACTTCTTGAGAAGCTTGATGATTGTCTTGTTGAATGCTTCTGCTAAACCGTTAGCTGCGGAATGATAAGTTGTAGAAGCAATATTGTTGATCCGAGTATCATTACAGAATTGAGTGAATGCCTGACTTACGAACTAAGGCCCGTTGTCATGAATGATTCTTCGAGGAATACCGAATCGATAAATTACATGATGCTTGATAAAGTTGATGACACTGCTTGTCTTGACTTTGGTAAAGGGAATAGCTTCTGCCCATTTCAAAAAATAATCGGTTATAGCTAGGATGAACCGATGTCCTCGAAATGATAGTAGATTAATAGAACCAATGACATCCATGCCCCAGACTTCAAAGGGCCAAGATGTTGTAGTTGGATGTAAGAATTCTGACAGTTGGTGGATGAAATCCGTATGGATTTGACATGCTTTGCATTTCCTTGCATATTCAATTGCATCTGCCACCATAGTGGGCCAATAGTTTCCCATGCGTCTGATATGGTCTTGTAGCTTAGGACCATGCTGATGTGCACCACAAATACCATCGTGAGCTTCGTGTAGTATATATTTTGCTTTATCACCCGCAAGCCAGTGCAAGAGCATACCATTAAAATATCGACGGTAGAGTATCTTAGACGAGTGATTGTAATAAAATCGGAGTGACCGACGATGAATTGTCGTAGCTTCTTTAGGGTCTTCTAGCAAGATGTTATCTACTGCGAAGTCAATGAAAGAAGTCCTCCAATCTTTACTAGTAGTGCAAATCTCGACCGCATTACTGAATTCAATATTCAAATTATTCTCGACACAGAATAATTCTCGATTAGAAATGATCATTAATTGTTGCCTTTTTACATGAACAACTAGTACTGCTGCTAGATTAGCGAGTGAATCAGCTTCTGTATTGCATGCTCGACGTACGTGTTCAATAAAGAAACCCTTAAATGATATAGTAAGTTTAACTGCTGCTTCTTGGTAGGAGATGAGGTCTTGATGCCGGACCTCATACATACTTCTAACCTGGTTAACAATCAGTTTAGAGTCTCCATATACTTTAAGATAGTCGATATCCAGGTATTTACCTAACTAGAGACCAATGAGTAAGGCATTGTATTTGGCAACATTGTTGGTACATGGCTCGTCTAAAGAACAGGCTCTTTGAATGGCTAGCCCTTCCGAAGATATAAGGACAATCCCTACTGCAGTGATTATGATACCATTAGGTCAAATTCTAGATGCACCATCAAAGAATAGACGTCAAGCGAGTATTTCTTCTGAAGTCATGTTAGACTCTAGAGTTTCATCGAAAATTTTATCATAGTTTTGAAGTTTCAGGAAATGGATGAGCAGCCAAAACGTCAGCCATGGCTTAGCCCTTAACAGATTTTTGCAGAACATGGACCATATCATACCGTGCTAGCAGTATCGTCCATATAGCAAGTCTAGAATTGAGTGTGCTAGGCTTTTTCATCAAAATTTGCAGAGGATTAACTCTGGAGATGACATGGATGGATTGGCCCGTGATGTAATGACCCATCTTCTGGACTGCGAACATCACGGCTAGATACTCTTTTTCTACTGGACTGTATCGGTGTTCAATACCAATCATTGTGCGGCTGAGATAGGAGATTGCTTGCTCATGACCTTTTTTGTTCTTCTGGGCTAGGAGGGCACCTAAAGAATGATCCATTGCTCGAACGTACATCAGGAAGGGTATTTCTGTGATCGAAGGAACTAGGACTGGAGGGTTCATCTAGTATCAAACGAAAGATACACCTTTCTTCATTAATTGAGTGAACGACCTGCAGCGTCCAGAGAGGTTTGAGATGAATCTCCTGATATACACAAGTCGTCCCTAGAATCCTCGTAGCTCTTTTAGCTTGCATGGAGGATGCATCTCTTGAATGGATTTAACTTTTCGGTGTCAACATGTATACCCTTAGAGGTAATAACGAATCAGAAAAATTTGCCACTAGAGACACCCAGGAATGACTTGGTGGGATTCATTTTGAGTTGATGTATTATATTAAAGATAGTCTTTAGGTCTTAGATGTGATCTTCCTTTAAGCGACTCTTGATAGCAATATCATCGACATAGTATTCGACTATTTTTCGTAAATGTTCACGGAAGATAGTACTCATAGCCTACTGATAGGTAGCACCAGCATTCTTGAGACCGAACGACATAACTGTATAGCAGTAAACTCTAAAAGGAGTACGGAAGGACGTATGCTTTTCATCTTTGAGATTTATCTTGATCTGATTAAAACCTGAGAATTTGTCCATAAAAGACATTTGTTCGAACCCACCGGTATTGTCGATCATGACATTGGTGATTGGGAGAGGGAACTCGTCTTTGGACATGCTGTGTTGAGGTCTCTTACGTCGATACAGACTCGGAGTTTTCCTGTCTTCTTCATAACCGGGACAACATTAGCTACCTAGTTGGGATGTTGTTCCTCCCTAATAAAGCTGTAGGCGATGAGATTCTTGACTTCAGCTTCTATAGCTCCATCATATCAGATCGAAACCGTCGTTGTTGTTGTTTAACAGGCTTAGCATTTGGCAAAATATTGAGCTTATGAGTAACAATCTGAGGATCTAGTCCCGACATATCTTAATAGCTCTAGACGAACATATCAACGTATTCTTTAATGAGCTAGGTTATGTCTTATTTATCTGCCTCAGGGAGGCTTTTGCTGATAAAGATTGGCCTTGGGGAAGCTTCGTCCCCGACATCGATCTGGATTAGCTCATCCTCAGTGGATGGTTCATACTGTTCAAAGTGAAGTTCACATTGAGTATCCATCCTTTGTGCCCAAGGTTCATTTTCATAAGTCTTAATAAAGTCATCATCGTCTTCTGAGAATTCAGTTGTCACTATATTGACAGATAGAGTCAATCGATAGACCTCTCCTATCCTGGTGTCTGAGTCCCATGAGGCAAAATCGGAAGAGTGAGACCGTATCTCTTCGTCTGATTCAGATTTGTCTGGGGTTGTAATCGGCGTAGAGTAGCCTAATCCATGTCTAGTCTTGTTGTAATATTGCGATGACCTTCCTTTTGGGGCAAGTAGTCGAGTAGAAGTTCGTCCACCCTTACCTCCATTAAATCTAGACTTAAAATTGTAACCTATTTTCCGAATAATGTTCTTGGATTATTGACTATAACAACGTAGTTGTATTCTTCCACAATCGACATTTTTAGAATTGCTGTCAAGTATAGTTCTTTGGTTACGTTCTCTGCTGAGAAGAATTGGATGATCATCATCGTTCCTAGGAGGAACTACAAAGAATGAACTTTGTACAGGTTCAAATACGATCTCATCCTTGAAGGGTTTAATTGCTCCTAAGGTGAGGGGTTCAGAGTATTTCAGAATTTCTAAGTAATGTTGTGCATAAATATTGACATCAATATACTGTGAAGGAGACACTACATTTTTGGTATCTTTTTTAGCTTCAACAGTTACAACAACATTTTCGACCTTGGCTGGAGACATCGCCAGGTCGATAACTAGAGAAGGAGAAAGAGAAATAGTAGGCTTGTTACGATGAAGGTTGATAACAAGAGGCTTAGAAGAGGTGAGCTCCCTTTGCTCCACTTTCTCAGTAGGAGGGACGAGAGTGATGGTTAGCATCTAAGAATATGAAGGACGAGAAGTGCGTCCTTTGACTGGAATCACCAAAACCTCGTCTGGGTCGTCTTTATGGTCTTCTTCTGTATCCACAGCCAGCACAATCTTTATGTACTCTTCTTTATACTTTCTGGAGTCTGTATAGTAGGCCTCAATACCTCAGAAAGGATTGAGGTCAGCAACTTCTTTTTAGATATCTCTGTTGTCGTCCATGTACTTAAAGTACTAGTGGAGAGTGGATGGCACAATGTTATGTTCATGCAACTACGGCCTTCCTAACAATAAGTTGTAGGAAACGTAATTGTCAATCACATAGCAGGTGACTTTTGCACGGAGATTGTCACGCCCCGACCCAGAAAATTGTCACTCCCGTTTTCCGTTGTACGTATTTTTAGTGTATACGTACGGATTTCGACCCATATTTTATTTACTGTATTTCCGTATTTCTTTATTGTTTGTCTGGATGTATCTTGACTAGGGTTGACATTGGGTTGGGTTGGTCCAACTTGACTTTCTTTGGATGGCTTGGTTTGGTTTATTTTGATGGTTGGTTCAACATGTTGAACCATCCCCTCTCTTTATAAACCCCCCACTACTTTCTCTCTCTTCCTTTAATCTTTATTACTTCTTCTTCTTCTTCCTTATAACTCTCTCCACCTACCAAAAATTCCTAGGCAAGTGCAACTTGCTTCATGGAGGAACAAAATTCTATTTATTCCATTACCTTTCTTACATGATTCTATGACAATTTAGAACTTGGTTTTTTCAATTTGGTAGATATTTTCTTGTAGATCTAAGTTTGTGCCATTTTTGGTTTTCTTAGATTTTGTGTCACGCCCCAGAACCAGAATACCGGAGAGCGGGAGGATGACTCAGCCAGCTACGTATTACGGCAAGATAAATACCGTATAATACGGTCAATGCTGTCTAAGAGACGAGAGGGTGCATACTACGTGAAAGTCTTACTAGGGTTACTCAACATCTATTATCTCAATCATTCAAACAAGAAACAGTAAACAGAGAACATGTAAGATAAAGCAGTAAGGCGTCCCAAATGCTCGGTCAAAACGTTCTTTGAGATCTGGCTTTACAAAACATAGCCAGAGGATATAACAAGGTATACACAATCGTTATCAGCTGTAGTCTGATTTAGTTACAATTATACAAAAGTAAGTACAAGACAATACGACTAACATATCGGTGCCAAACGAAAAAAGTGAAGTAAATAGTAAAAACGAGCAGGGAGGCAAGGGACCCACTCTTGTCCTCCGGCGATCATTCCTCTAGTATTGACCATCTTGGAGGTGGAAGTAAGCTGAGTCCTCGGAAACAGGATCTAAATCTGGCCATATAAAACCAGAGGGGTTAGACCTCTAATAGCAAGTACCGCAAGGAAGCACGGTATAAGAATTTGGAACTAGTAATAAGAGTAAAAATATGATAAAAGGTCTCTGTTTGCTACTGGGGTTCACACAACATCACGATACTTCAAGCCAACTTTCCAACCAAACAAGGACACAAGTTAACCCGTCATGTCCTGACGTTCTGCTCATCTCAGTAGTTAACGGAGTAGGTACAGTGCACAGACAACTTAATTTAAATTGCCATGCAACTACTACGGCTTGCTACTGTAAGTTTCAAGTTGCCCTGGAAAAATGCAATAAGGGATTCCTCAGTTCTTACTATGTACAAGCAAGGCTAGTCTACCCAATCGATCAATTGCGCCAATCATGAATTAGACGAGTCCCAGCGGGACGCCCGTCATCAATATACGATAAATAATATAAGCAGATATCGCTCTCCGCCCGTGTGGCAGATTTGCGGTATCTGTGGGAACCAACCGGTATGTCGGGGCACTAATCGTCTCCAAGATGGCTGCCATGTAAGAACTCGGGAATCCATTCTCTCCATGCAATCATTATTTTATTTAGCTTAATAGTCCCTATGTTGCTTGAAATTCTATGTCGTGGATCATGGTCATTCAGAATGAGTACTTCCGTACAGAGTACGATATGTACAACTCTACAACGATGCCCGTACGGCTAGGTTGTAGGTCTTACATAGCGTAATGCAACATTCAATCCTACCCACGAAATAATCATGCCTTGACTGTAAGATGCACATGCTGCCTTTACAGAAAAATAGAAGTCAACATGTGTCCATTTGCCAAAGTTTGGATCGGCTAGTCGATCGTAATGGTTCATGGTTCATACATGAACGTGTCTCATTCAATTCAATAAGACGACTAGCCAGTCTCTTAGTTCCAACTAGGAACGAATGATCAATTATTAGTCAAGGTAACAATCAATGTCAATCAATGTCAATCCGGGACAAGAAACAGCTAAAAGGCACT
The DNA here is from genome assembly GCA_029216955.1 of Iris pallida. NCBI lineage: Eukaryota > Viridiplantae > Streptophyta > Magnoliopsida > Asparagales > Iridaceae > Iris > Iris pallida. The sequence goes on along the minus strand of JANAVB010010791.1, from coordinate 19,132,161 downwards.
ATGGACAACAATAGATGGGTGCCCATTTATGCTGTCTGGGTCGGGTCAGGATCCTTTTGTGCGGCTGGGGAAGTAAAGTTCGTGCGGCTGAGAAAATATGGTCTCCTGCGGCTGAGAAAAACAAGCATATGCGGCTCGGAACTACCCAAGCCAAGCGTACAGAGAGGACATGCTCATGCGGCTGAGGAAAATATACGCTTATGCGGCTGGGAGAGTATGCGCTCATGCGGCTGGGAGAGTATGCGCTCATGCGGCTGGAAGAGTATGCGCTCATGCGGCTAGGTGAGTATGCGCTCATGCGGCTGAAAAAAAGAGCATATGCGGCTAAGAAAAATTCATGCGACAATAAACCAAGTGTCATGCTTATGTGGTCCAGGGGGGACTGAGTCTCATGCGGCTCAGGGGACCGAGTCTCATGCGGCTCGAGTAAATCATGCATATGCGGCAGGGAGTTAAGGATTAGTTATGCGGCTGAAACTGCCAGGAGCCATGTGGCCAAGGCCATGCGACTGAAAGGGAAACTGCCGTATGAAGGTCCACGCGGCCATCCACTGTTCTTCTTCTCCACTTTTCTAAAAAAGAAGAACCATGGAATCCATGGCTTCCAAGCTCCACTAAACCTTCATTTAGGGTCAGAATCCAGACTTCCATAGGTCAAAATGGGACAGAAAAAAATTCTCTACAACATGGAGCCATCAAAACTTGAAAATAACAGGGTTAGCTAGATTAAAACCTAAGAAATCCGAAAAATGTAACAAACTTAGATCTACAAGAAATGAGCCATGAAAATTTGAAATTCTAAGTACTAGAGTATCTAAGAATCTCGAGAGGAAGATAATGGAACAATAAAATTTAAGATCCATCAAGAAGCAAGTGGTACTTGCCTAGCTCTCTAGGTTGGTGGGAGAGTAATGGAGGTTGAAAAAGAAGTAAATGAGAGTAATGAAGAGAGAGAAAAGTAAAGAAGTATTAATATCTAGCCCAAGTCAAGATCTCCACCACCGATTCCTTCCTACAAGATCTAAGCCATCCACTCCTTATCATGATGAACCAAGCTAAACCAAATTGGTTTAATGAACAGACTAAACTAAAAGCTAATAGCAAAAGCAGAAAATAAAATACAAAAAAAATAATAAGCGCAAAAATTGAAGAATTTAAATACAGAACAAAAGCATGATAAATATTAAATAAATATATTTAAGCAGTACATGTATTAAAATACGTATTCTGGGAACGGGGAGTGACATCTCCACCCTCCTTAGAAAAATTTTGTCCTCGAAATTTCAGATCCAAGCAGGATATAAACATCAGAGCTAAACTATTCTAAGTACAAGCAATTTAAACAAGCAGCTATTTATCAATCTACAACATCAAGTAATTTCTACTCATAGGGTGATAAGCATGAGGAATCAAGACAATCAAGGTACACGAAAAGAAATATACCTTGTGAGTCAAATAGGTGCGAATATCGTGATCGGATATCATCCTCACGTTCCCACGTTGACTCTCCTAAAGAGTGATGACCCCAAGCAACACGGACAAGACTAATTGTTTGGTTCTTGAGTATCTTCTTCCTTCGGTCCAAAATGGACACAGGCTGCTCCTCGTAAGACATGTTGGTACCAACAACCAGTTCAGAATGATCGAGGATATGGCTTGGGTCCGATACATACCTACACAACTGAGATACATGAAACACATCATGCACCTCTCGTAACGAAGGTGGAAGGGACAAACGATAAGCAACATCGTCTACCCTATCAAGGATAACAAATGGACCTACGTATCGCGGACTCAACTTCCTGCGAACGCCAAATCTAATGACCCCACGAGTGGGCGAGATCCGCAAAAACACGTGGTCCCCAACAGAAAATTCTAGTGGCCTACGATGTTGGTCCGCCCAATGACGATGCCGATCTTGCGCAACTCGAAGTCGTTCTCTAATTCCCTTAACCACTTCAACTGTCTGAACAATCATTTCTGGGCCTAGCATCTTTCTCTCCCCGATATCATCCCATGCCAGTGGCGACCTACACTTCTTACCATATAGTGCTTCAAATGGCGCTATCTGCATACTGGCTTGATAACTGTTATTGTATGAGAACTCGATTAAGTGTAGGTGACTCTCCCAAGATCCTCCAAAGTCTAGGGTGCAAGCTCATAACATATCTTCCACGGTCTGAATTGTTCTTTCTGATTGCATGTCCGTCTGTGGATGGTAAGCCGTACTAAATCTTAACTTGGTACCCAGACTATGATGTAAACTTTTCCAGAAATGTGATGTAAAGCGGGTATCTCTGTCTGACACAATACTGACAGGGACCCCATGCTGTCTGCCTATCTGTTGCATATACAACTCTGTCAACTTTTCTGTAGATTGCCCTACTCTAAAAGGAAGAAAATGGGCCACCTTTGTAAGCCGGTCCACTATCACCAAAGCAACATCTTTACCACTTGGTGATCTCGGTAAACCGGTCACAAAGTCCATTGTGATATGTTCCCACTTCCACTCCGGGATAGGAAGTGGTTGCAATAATCCAGCTGGCCTCTACTGCTCTGCCTTCACTTGTTGACATATCAAGCAACGGAAAACGAATCTAGCTATCTTCCTCTTCATTCCGTTCCACTAGAAGTGCTGCTTGATATCCTTGTACATCTTGGTCCCTCCGGGGTATATAGAATACTGAGAACTATGGGCTTCTGTCATAACCTCTTGCCTGATATCTCCACTAGGAATACATAGACGTGATCCAAACCTAAGTGTACCATCTTCGTAAATTTTCATCTCTTTCCTGAGCCCTGACTCACATTCTATCCTAAGCTTCTGAATCCTTGGGTTCTGTGCCTGAGCTGCCTTGATCCTGTCTACCAAGTCAGATTGAACTCGTATACTTGCCAGAATTCCTACATCACTAGGAAGTATAACCTCGATGCCCATCTCCTGAAGATATTCTAAGATATGTTTTTGTGATGTCAACATAAATGCGCCGCCTCTCCTGCTAACAGCATCTGCTACCACGTTAGCCTTCCCTGGATGATACTGCAGCTCAACATCGTAATCCTTGATCAACTCCAACCATCTTCTCTGTCTAATGTTCAGTTCCTTCTGAGTAAAGATGTACTTCAAACTTTTGTGGTCTGTGTGCATATCCACTCGATCACCGTACAAGTAATGCCTCCATAGCTTCAAAGCAAATAATATTGCTGCCAACTCCAAGTCATGAGTTGGATAATTCTTCTCGTGGTCTCAAAGTTGCCTAGATCCATACGCTATCACCTTCCCATGCTGCTTGAGGACACACCCAAGTCCCTTTCCTGACGCATCACAATAAACGGTAAAACCTCCGGGTCCAACTGGCAATGTAAGAATGGGTGCCGATATCAAATTCTGCTTCAAATTTTCAAATGATGCCTGGCATTCTGCCGACCAGACGAATGGCATATCCTTTCGTGTCAAGCGGGTCATGGGTGCTGAAAGTCTTGCAAAGTCTGATATGAACCTTCTGTAATATCCTGCCAATCCTAAGAAACTACGCACATCAGCTACGATCTTAGGTACTGGCCAGCTCTCTACCGCTTCTACCTTCTTGGTGTCCACTGCTACTCCAGCTCCTGATATGATGTGCCCCAAGAATGAAATTCGATATGTCCAAAACTCACACTTGCTGAGCTTGGCGTACAACTGGTTCTCTCTCAGAACCTGTAATACTTTCCTGAGGTGATCTTCATGCTCTTTTTCACTAGCTGTGTATATGAGAATGTCATCGAGGAACACAGTGACAAAATGATCTAAGTATGGCATAAAGATGTGGTTCATCAAATCCATAAATATTGCTGGAGCATTGGTCAAACCGAACGGCATAAGTAGGAATTCGTAATGCCCGTACTTCGACCTGAATGCTGTCTTGGGAATATCCTCTTCTCGAACTCTAACTTGATGATATCCTAACCGAAGATCTATCTTGGAGAAAACTCTTGCTCTGCTCAACTAATCAAACAAATCGTCGATTCTTGGTAATGGGTACTTGTTCTTTACTGTCGCTGCGTTGAGCTTTCTGTAGTCAATGCACAACCTTGACGACCCATCCTTTTTCTCTACAAGTACCACTGGTGCTGCCCATGGTGATTCTATGTCTCGGATAAACTTCTTCGCCTTCAATTCCTCTACGTGCTGATACACCTTGGCCTGCTCGGAATCTGCCATTCTGTAAACCCGATCTGATATCGGTGGAGTTCCAGGCGCCAATTCTATACTGAACTCAATATCCCTAACCGGGGGTAAACCTGGAAGTTCTTCAGGAAATACATCAATGAACTCTTCAACTACCTTCGGAATTTGAACTTCTTCTATAGTCGCTGCTATTCCTTCTTCTTCTTGTTGGGTTGCCACTGATCTGACTAGGGTAAACCGCTCCATACCTGAAATATTAAAAGATACACTCCCTCTACTATAATCTATTGTGGCACAACTGTCTTTCAGCCAGTCCATGCCTAAGATGACATCGAAATTCTTCAAAGGAAATTCTATAAACCTTGTGGGTAAAGAACGCCCGCACACTACAACACTGCATACTAGAATAACTCTACTAACTCCTACGAGCCCATTACCAGTGAGTATATTCAACCTCCCTGGCAATGCCTTGAATTCCATTCCTAGTCGTGTTGCAAATTGTGAAGATATAAACGAGTATGATGCTCCCGAATCAAATAATTCTACTACGGGATATAAAGCGACGAGAATGTTACCTGCCACAACATCTTCCGATGCCAATGCCTCTTCTAAGGACAGATTGAATGCCTGCCCTCGGCCTCCTTGCTGATTCCCATGTTGCGGCCTAGCCTGGTGCTGCTGCTGGCCCCTGCCTTGGTGATGCTGGGGTGGTCTTTGTTGTTGATGCTGCATCGGCGGTCCCTGCTGCCGAAATATCTTAGCCTGTGAAACCAACGGACATTATGCCAACGGCCTCACTGCAACTGCTGGTCCTCGATACTAGCCTGCCCCTGGTATTGGCAGAGCAGGAAATTGTTGTACGGGTACACCTGACCTCGAATTCATAGGACAGGTGGAAACTCGATGATCTAGACTTCCACATATCAAACACTGTCCGTTCAATGTCCAACACATCTCTAGTGTGCCCTACCTTCCCACAATAAGTGCAGCCCACTGGGGGTTGCTGGTTCTTCCTCTGTTGCTGTTGTTGCCTTGCTGGTGGTGCTAGCCCTCACATCGCTACATCGTGAATGCGAATGCCAGGAGATGGTGTGACTCGGGGTGCTACTCCCCCTCCTCCTTCAATCTGATTGTGAGATCTCTTTTGACCTCCAGTCCTTGCTGTGATTCTCTGGATGGTGATCTCATACCTCCGGGTTGCTGTCAATACCTCATCGAAAGTCTGGTAGTTGTGCCCCTCTATCAATTGTAAGAGTTCAAGATGAAACCCTTGCTGAAACGCCATAGCCCTCTGGCTCTCCGTTGCTACCATCTCTGGGGCAAAACTATCCAATCTGCAGAACTCTACTGCATAAGCATCTACTGTCTTGCCAGCCTGCATGAGGTTGATAAACTTCCGTTGCAGCTCAAACTGCGCCACAACTCTATAGTACTTCGTCTTGAATCTTGCGGTAAAATTATCCCAAGCAACAGGACATCTAACGCCCACTTCTTCTGATTCCCACCAATCACGTGCGAGGTCTTGAAGTAACAGCTTCACTAGATCCACACGTTCTTCCGTCGAAACCTTAGCCGCTGTCAGAATAGCCTCAATATCCTTAAGCCATGCATCTACTGAAATGGCATCTTCCGTGCCCTCGAAACGACGGGGGTTGTACTTCCAAAATCTGGTTGAGGCTCCTGAATCTGTCCTCACTCCTCTTTCCATAGCCGTTTGTAATCCTTGGTTGAGTAGTACATTCTGCTCTTGCAACTGAGTGTGCATGCGTTGCTGGGCCAATATCTAATGTTGCTGAGTAGCCATCATCCCTCTCATGATCTCCAGAAGGGCTGGTGTGTCCACTTCCATAGGGGTAGTTGGAACTATTGGTGGTATTGGAACCTCCGGATACTGCGGTCTAGTTGCTGGTTCCACTATCACTTCTTCTTGAACAGTCTCTTGAGGTAGTACTGGCCCTTGTTGCTGAACAACATGGTCAGGTTGTCCGTATTGCCCTTGTTGTTGTTGTCCAGTCCTGGCAGATGCAGACGAAGTGCCCCTAAGGAAAGGGACAAGAGAACAATCAAACGATCGGACAGAAGAAATCAATGAAGTCAGAGGATACTAGAATGTCAAGCTAGAGTCGAGAGTAACGAATCCTGAGATCAAGGGAAAACATGTGTGATTGAGACATCCTATAAATTTAAACACCCTACAAGTCTGAAATTAGACCTGCATTGGCCACCACTAAAACCTTGTAACACCCCAGAACCAGAATACCGGAGAGCGGAGGGATGACTCAGCCAGCTACGTATTACGGGTAGATGAATACCGTATAATACGATCAATGCTGTCTAAGAGACGAGGGGGTGCATAATACATGAAAGTCTTACTAGGGTTACTCAATATCTATTGTCTCAATCATTCAAACAAGAAACAGTAAACAGAGAACATGTAAGATAAAGCAGTAAGGCGTCCCAAACGCTCGGTCAAAACGTTCTTTGAGATCTGGATTTACAAAACATAGCCAGAGGATATAATAATGTATACACAATCGTTATCAGCTGCAGTCTGATTTAGTTACAATTATGCAAAAGTATGTACAAGATAATTCGATTAACATGTCGGTGCCAAACGACAAAAGTGAAGTATATAGTAAAAACGAACAGGGAGGCAAGGGGCCCATTCGTGTCCTCCGGCGATCATTCCTCTAGTATTGACCATCTTGGAGGTGTAAGTAAGCTGAGTCCTCGGGAACATGCTCTAAATCTGGCCATGCAAAACCAGAGAGGTTAGACCTCTAATAGCAAGTACCGCAAGGAAGCACGGTATGAGAATTTGGAACCAGTAATAAGAGTAAAATTATGATAAAAGGTCTCTGCTTGCTACTGGGGTTCGCACAACATCACGACACTTTAAGCCAACTTCCCAACCAAAAAAGGACAGAAGTTGACCCGTCATGTCCTGACGTTCTGCTCATCTCAGTAGTTAACAGAGTAGGTACAGTGCACAGACAAGTTAATTTAAACGGCCATGCAACTACTACGGCTTGCTACTGTAAGTTCCAAGTTGTCCTGGAAATATACAATAAGGGATTCCTCAGTTCTTACTAGGTACAAGCAAGGCTAGTCTACCCAATCGATCAATTGCGCCAATCATGAATTAGACGAGTCCCAGCGGGACGCCCGTCTTCAATATACGATAAATAATATAAGCAGATATCGTTCTCCGCCCGTGTGGCAGATTTGCGGTATCTGTGGGAACCAACCGGCATGTCAGGGCACTAATCGTCCCCAAGATGGCTGCCATATAAGAACTCAGAAATCCATTCTCTCTATGCAATCATTATTTTATTTAGCTTAATACTCCCTATGTTGATTGCAATCCCATGCCGTGGATCATGGTCATTCAGAATGAGTACTTCTGTACAGAGTACGATATGTACAACTCTACAACGATGCCCGTGTGGCTAGGTTGTAGGTCTTACATAGTGCAATGCAACAATCAATCCTATCCACGGAATAATCATGCCTTGACTGTAAGATGCACATGCTACCTTTACAGAAAAATGGAAGTCAACATGTGTCCATTTGCCAAAGTTTAGATCGGCTAGTCGATCGCAATGGGTCATGGTTCATACATGAATGTGTCTTATTCAATTCAATAAAACGACTAGCCAGTCTCTTAGTTCCAACTAGGAACGCATGATCAATTATTAGTCAAGGTAACAATCAATGTCAATCAATGTCAATCCGGGACAAAAAACAACTAAAAGACACTATGGACAGCAATAGATGGGTGCCCATTTATATAGTCAGGGTCGGGTCAGGATTCTTCTGTGCGGCTGGGGAAGTAAAGTTCGTGCGGTTGAAAAAATATGGTCTACTGCGGCTGAGAAAAACGAGCATATGCGGCTTGAAACTACCCAAGCAATGCGGCCAGAGAGGACATGCATATGCGGCTGAGGAAAATATGTGCTCATGCGGCTGGGAGAGTATGCGCTCATGCAGCTGGAAGAGTATGCGCTCATGCGTCTGGGAGAGTATGCGCTCATGCGGCTAGGAAAGTATGCGCTCATGCGGCTGGAAGAGTATGCGCTCATGCGGCTAGGAGAGTATGCGCTCATACGGCTGAGAAAAATGAGCATATGCGGCTAAGAAAAATTCATGCGGCAATGAACAAATTATCATGCTTATGCGGTTCACGAAGGACTGAGTCTCATACGGCTCAGGGGACCGAGTCTCATGCGGCTCGAGTAAATCATGCATATGCGGTAGGGAGTTAAGGATTAGCTATGCACATGCGGCTGAAAGGGAAACTGCCGCATGAAGGTCCATGCAGCCGTCCACTGTTCTTCTTCTCCACTTTTTCGAGAAGAAGAACCATAGAGTCCATGGCTTCCAAGCTCCACTAAACCTTCATTAAGGGTCAGAATCCAGACTTCCATTGGTCAAAATGGGGCAGAAAGAAATTTTCTACAACATGGAGCCATCAAAACTTGAAAATAACAGGGTTAACTAGATCAAAACCTAAGAAATCTGAAAAATGCAACAAACTTAGATCTACAAAAAATGAGCCATGGAAATTAGAAATGCTAAGTACTAGAGTGTCTAAGAATCTCGAGAGGAAAACAATGGAACAACAAAATTTGAGATCCATCAAGAAGCAAGTGGTACTTGTCTAGCCTTCTAGGTTGGTGGGAGAGTAATGGAGGTTGAAGAAGAAGTAAATAAGAGTAATGAAGAGAGAGAAAAGTAAAGAAGTATTAACATCTAGCCCAAGTCAAGATCTCCACCACCCATTCCTTCCTACAAGGTCTAAGCCATCCACTCCTTATCATGATGAACCAAGCTAAACTAAATTAGTTTAATGAACAGACTAAACCAAGAGCTAATAGCAAAAGCAGAAAATAAAATACAAAAGAATAATAAGCACAAAAATTGAAGAATTTAAATACAGAACAAAAGTATGATAAATATTAAATAAATACATTTAAGCAGTACACGTATTAAAATACATATTCTGGGAACGGGGAGTGACATTTTGATATATCAAACTTGTTTTCGAAAATTAAGTGTTCCATGTGGTAGAGAATTTGATTCTACACAATTTTGACCTTTGAAAAGTTAGATTTCAACTTGTTTTAAGAAAGTTATGGCCAAAGAAAGTTTTGGACATCTTCTATGTTCATTTGTCCTGGTTCTGGCAGGGACGATAAATAGTACAGCATAGTGCCAGTCCACATGGCTGTATAGTACCACATAGTGCCAGTCCGTATGGCTGTATAGTACCAGTCCGCATGGCTGTATAGTACCGAATAATGTTAGTCCGCATGGCTGCATAGTGCCATATAGTGTAAGTCCGTATGGCTACATAGCGCCGCATAGTGCCATTTGCATGGCTACATAGTACCGTATAGTGCTAGTCTGCATGGATGCATAGTGCCGGGCCTCATAGTCCTGCATAGTGCCTATTTTGGCTGTTTTTGGCTATTTAATGTCCTATTTGGCTGATTGTATCCAAAATTTCTCCCAACTCCTAATATAAAAGTTGTATATCTTTTTCTTGGCTTCAATAATATCTTACTAGCTATTTTATGCAAGTTTCTGTCATTCATGATAATGTACGGATAGAACACGATAGTGGTCCGTCGTGGCGCACTCTTGACAAGCAACCTTGACATGAAATTCTTGGTAGTGGTCCGTTGTGACGCACTCTTGACATGATAAGTAACCAGACATGACATGACAATCTTGAACGCTGTTGCGACAGCTACCTGGACTTGCTAAGTAACTTTTATCTTGACACCGTGGTTGATTCTCTTGGTTGTGCCTGTACAAGCTACATGTCTCGTCTTGCATCATGCCTAGGACATAGATTCCTGATACCATGGTCAGGAATTCATACTGAATCTGACTAGGGTAATAACTAGATTGATCAAGTAGTTCATACAGAGATTTTCCAGCTACAGGTAGTCCCGTTATCTGGGCGCTTTAATTGGACTTGTAGCCTGCCGTCGAGTAGGACACATTTCCAGCACACTGTCATGTGTTGCACCCCTATGTCACCTATTCCAACTCTCTCAATTTGCAACTGGATAACCTCGATTAAGTCTGTAGGGCTTGTGGCTGTTGGAACATCTCGTTGCATCTTGTTAGTAACTAGGCTTGTGATAACCCTAGTTAGTTAAATGTATCAAGCGGTACTTGTTGCTTGGCCATGATTGATGAATGGAGTCTAGTCTAGTCTTGTCTAGATAAGGCCAGTACATGGTTACTTCAGCACGTTACTGTTTATGCTTCGCTTTATCGATAATTGGTTAGAGACTAAGTTCTGTTCAGGTGAAGGATTACAATCCCGATCCTTGTTTGGTTTACGGGTTGTAACTTGGTTACCGGAATAGTCCTTTAGTTATCTTATCGTTTATCACCATATTTTTTCTAACTCATGTCTTTCGTTATCATTTATGTCTTTATGTGCTAATATGCTGGTTTTAGTTCTTAAGTGAAGCCTCCTTTGTGGCACTTGCTCTTTCTGGGGTCTGACCCAGCTGGTTTTGTATGGCTAGATTTTGGAGTAGCTTTCGAGGATCTTCCAACCTTTCAGCCAGATGGTGAACACTAGACGCATCCCTGGCAACGAGTGAGTTTTATTTTTCTCTCACATTCTATTGTAAAATTATTCTTTTGAGGCATTTAGCATCTGAGCAAGTGTTAGCTCGTGTTGAATACTTTACTTACTGTCTGCCTACAGGCTGTAACATGATTAACAAATCCTAGGGTTGATCATGTATGACTGAAACTCTTTCTAGTCCTCACATTTTGTATGACTAGCTTCATGATCATCTTAATATATAATGTTTGTGATGCCTTACTTTGTATGTCTGATGATCTACTATCTTGTGATATGTACTTACTTGCTTGAGATTGAGACACTAAGCTTGTTCTTGACCATAAGAGACTGATGGCTTGTAAATAAACCCTCATGCATCTAGACAGCCATGACTGTATGTCGAGGTGGATTACACTTCTATATACGTAGCTGGCTGTGTCTGTCCCCTTTCTCCAGTATTTTGGTTCTGGGCGTGACACGGTTTAAATGGTGGCCCATGCAGGTCTTGTAAATCGAGATGTGTAGGATTTTTTTATTGAATAGATGTCTTAATCAGCACTCGTCCTTGATCTCTACTCGTGTCTCCTAATCTTTCTAAAATCTTGACCCGATCACATGCTTATATCCTCGATCTATCTTGGTCCTTCCTTATTGTTTTCCATTTCATTTCTTCAGTGGCATTGTTCCTGGTCCAACAGATCAGCCGAAAGGAGAACATCCAGTGAACCAGCAACAACCTGGGGACCAAGCCCAGCACTCAGGGGTAGCCTCCAAAGTTATGCCTTTCGGGGGTCAAGAGCCACCGGTTCAGCCAGTCCAGCCTATAGAGCCTGACAATAGAGTCCTGGTAGGGCTCATCAGAGAATTGCTTACGTAACAAGATCATCGGGGCGATGCCCTGCACCAGACAGTACAAGTTGCCATGGGTAGAGTTGGTTACCAAGGAAACAATACAGCCAACAACTTCAAGGGCCTGAACCCTCCTTTCTTGAACGGAACTAAAGATGCTATTGCTGCTGACGCATGGCTTCAGGACACTGAGGTTATCCTGGAAGCAACTAGGATTCCTGAGGATGAGAAGGTGGCCGTTGTGCGCCTGCAATTATTGGACTTGGCCCGTACCTGGTGGGCGATGCTAGTAGTGGGTTTGGCGACACCTGTCTTAGGGGCGGTATTCAGCGACAAGTTCCAGACGAAGTATTTTGATGCAGTAGCTCGCTATGATCTGCAGACAAGATTCACCAATCTTGAGCAGATGGGTAGGACGGTCGATGGATATACGGTCGAGTTTTCTAGGCTTAGTCGGTTTGCTCCCACCTTGCTGGAAACCGAATTGGACCGAGCCCAACGATTTCAGCAGGGACTCCACCTAGAGATCATTATATCTATGGAGCAGTTTGAGCATCAGACGTTTGATGCCGTCTTGCGAGCAGCGAAGAGGCATGAATATACTTCGTAGAGGATTATAGATAGAAGTGGAGGACGAAAGAGGTCCCATGGACAGATGTCCCAGTCATCAGTACCAGCCCCAAAAACTAGGACTTTGACTATTGGGGCTCCTAAGAGGGCGACCACAGTTTCGTCGGTTCAGCACTCGACGTCGGCGTATCCTCAGCAACAGAAGCAGAATCAGTCTTCCGCAATGGGCTGTACTCATTGTGGGAAGCCAGGACATATAGTATCAGAGTGTCGCAGAGCCCAGGGATTGTGCTTGGCTTGTGGGGCATCGGACCACAAGATAGGGTCCTGTCCGAATAGAGCCAGTTCATCGTCATCAAACCTAACCAGTCCATCGGTTAGGGGTCCAGCACCAGTGCAGCAGCAGTACCATCTTCCGAGGCTATTGTTGCCTCAGGCTCAGCAGTATGCCTAAACTCAGATTCAGAACAGACAGAGAGGTCACCAGCAGAGGGGACTATCACCAAGAGGACAAGGTCAGGTTATGGCTCTGAAGGTAGAAGAAGAATTGGTATCAAGTGAGGTGGTGGCAGGTACCATTCTCGTTAACTCTTTTCCAGCATCAATATTATTTGATTCAGGTGCATCACATTCATTTACATCTGCACGATTCGTAACACGGATAGGACTGGAGCCAGAGTCATTATCAGTAAGGCTCAATATACTTACTGGTAACGGTCTTTGGGAGTAGATAGAGTCTATTCCTCATGTCGAATCATAGTTAGCGGTAGAGAGTTTCCCGCTCGATTGATAGAATTTCCGATGGCCGACTATGATGTGGTCCTAGGAATGGATTTTTTGAAGGATCAATACACAAGAATAGACTGCCATATTGGTAGGATTATTTTTGGTATTCCAGGCGAACCAGAGTTTTTATTTTCCAGAGGTGAAGTAGAACCTTCTCCACCAGTCTTGCGGATGGCAGTAGCAGAAGCAGCTCAATTTTCCAGAGTAGTAGAAGAGTTTTCTGATATATTTCCCGAAGAGCTTCCAGGCATGCCCCTAGAAAGAGAGATAGAGTTCACCATTAATTTGCATCCAGGGACGACACCAGTGTCAGAGAGAGTCTACAGAATGGCGTCTTCAGAGTTAGAGATCTTGTACAAGATGATTGAAGAACTCAGAACCATGGGATTCATTCGTGCTAGTGGATCACCTTGGGGAGCCCCGATACGTCTTGTAAAAAAGAAGGATGGTACGTCAACATTATATGTTGATTATCATACCTTGAACTCTGTAACAATCAAGAACATATATCCTCTACCAAAGATAGATGACTTATTTGATCAGCTCAGGGGAGCGGTAATATTCTCGAAGATTGACTTGCGATCAGGGTACCATCAGATTAGAGTGAGAGAGCAAGACATCCAGAAGACAACATTCAGATCAAAATATGGATATTAGGAGTTCCTTGTTATGCCATTTGGAGCGACCAATGCACCAGCCATATTCATGGACCTCATGAATCGTATTTTTATGTCGTATTTGGATCAATTTGTTATAGTATTTATAGACGATATCTTGGTCTATAGCAAGAGTGAAGCGCAGCATGAGTAGCATCTCCGAGTGGTCCTTCAGATTCTCAGAGAGCACCAGTTGTACGCGAAGTTCAGTAAGTGCAAGTTTTGGCTTGACCACATATCGTACTTGGGTCACATCATCACTGAAGGTAGAGTGGAAGTGGACCTCCAGAAGATAGTGGCTATAAAGACATGGCCAGTACCCAGTACCAACGTAGAAGTTTACAATTTTCTAGGATTGGCTGGCTATTACCGACGATTTGTAGCAGACTTCGCTCAGATTTCAGCGTCCTTGACTCAGTTGACCCGTAAGGATGTGCAGTTTGCTTGGACAGCAGAGTATCAGAGTTCATTTGAGATGTTGAAGCGAGGCTTGATGAAAACACCCATTCTCACGCTTCCAGATGGGACTGGAGGATTTTTAGTCTATTGTGACGCTTCCGACAAAGAATTAGGATGTGTCTTGATACAACATGGTAAGGTAGTAGGTTATGCATCATGTCAGCTTCGTGATCATGAAAGGAATTATCCAACCCACGACTTGGAGTTAGCAGCAGTAGTTTTCGCACTTAAGCTATGGAGAGATGGCTAGAGCTACTTGTGGATTATGACATCAACCTGCAGTATCATCCCGGGAAGGCCAACATAGTAGCAGATGCATTGAGCAGAAGAGCTGGAGTTTATTTCCTAACAGCACAACCTGAGTTATTAACAAACCTTCAGAAGATGGGGATAGAGATAGTTCTCCCTACCAATGTGGCATTGATGGCTAGTATGCAAGTTCAGTCTAGCATAGTTAAGAGGATCAAGATGGCGCAATCAGCAGATTCCAAGCTACAGCGACTCAGGACAGAATGTAAAGCAAGGCAAAGACCCGAGTTATGCATTTACGAAGATGGTACACTCCGTCATGGAAGGTATCTTTGTGTACCCAGTGGTGATATCAGACATGAGATCATGGTAGAGGCTCACAGTTCTCAGTATTCAATTCATCCCGATGGCACGAAGATGTACCGAGACATCTGTCAGTATTTTTGGTAGGATGGCATGAAGAGGGAGATAGCCCGGTTTGTCTTTCGACATTTAGTTTGCCAACAAGTTAAAGCTGAACATCAGAGACCAGCTGGACTTCTTCAACCGTTACCGATCCCAGAATAGAAGTGAGAGCATATAACCATAGACTTTGTAACTGGGTTACCTAAATCCCCGGCTGGCAGGGATGCTATATGGGTTATCATTGATCGTCTCACGAAGGTAGCTCATTTTCTCCCCTTCAGAATTGGTCAGTCGACGGATCAGCTGGCAGAGATCTACCTCAGGCAGATTATCAGATTGCATAGAGTGCTAGTTAGTATCATATCAGACAGAGATTCAAGATTTATATCGTACTTTTGGCGGAGTCTTCAAGAGAGTTTGGGGACTCGTCTCAAGTTCAGTTCATCTTATCATCCGCGGACAGATGGTCAGTCGGAGCGTACGATCCAGACTCTTGAAGATATGTTGCGGTCTTGTACGCTTGACTTCGGTGGTTCGTAGAAAAATTACCTGTATCTAGTAGAGTTCTATTATAATAATAGTTTTTAGGCCAGTATCCAGATAGCACCATTTGAGGCACTGTATGGCAGAAAGTGCAGATCACCTTTAGCCTGGGATGATATCGACGAGAGACAGATGCTTGGTCCAGAGATGGTTACGCAAACTATCGAGATGGTCAGACAAGTCAGAGATTATCTTCGAGTTGCGCAAGATCGCTAGCGCCATTGGAACGATTCTCATCAGCGTCCTCTTGAGTTTTCTGTCGGTGACTACGTATTCCTTAGGATCTCGCCTACCCGTAGCGTCATTCGATTCGACATACGAAAAAAGCTTAGTCCTAGGTATATAGGGCCGTTTGACATTCTCGAGCGAGTAGGTGATGTGTCCTATCATCTCGCTATTTCGCCTTCGTTACGTGAGGTACATGACGTGTTTCATGTATCCCAATTGCAATGGTATATCCTGGATCCGAGCCATATCCTTGATCATTCGGAATTGGTTGTTGGTACCAACCTTTCGTATGAGAAAAGGCCTGTATCCATATTGGACCGAAGAGAGAAGGTACTCAAGAACAAGACTATTAGTTTAGTCTATGTTGCTTGGGGTCACCACTCTTTGGGTGAATCAACTTGGGAGCTTGAGGATGATATCTGCACGCGATATCCATACATGTTTGACTCATAAGGTATAATGTCTTTCTTATGGCTTATGCTCTTAATTTCTTGCTTACATGAATGATTGCTTGATTGACTGCTAGTCGTAGCTTGCTTATGATTAATATAGCCTGCCCCACCATCTCTAGCCTCTTGATTAAATTTTGAGGACAGAATTCTTTTAAGGTGGGTAGAGTTGTCACTCCTATTTTCCGTTATACGTATTTCTAGTGTACATGTACGAATTTTGACCCATATTTTATTTACTGTATTTTTGTATTTCTTTATTGCTTGCCTGGATGTATCTTGACTAGGGTTGACCTTGGTTTGGGTGGGTCCAACTTGACTTGCTTTGGATGGCTTGGTTTGGTTTATTTTGATGGTTGGTTCAACATGTTGAACCATCCCCTCTCTTTATAAACCTCCAACTACTTTCTCTCTCTTTCTTTACTCTTCATTACGTCTTCTTCTTCCTCATAACTCTCTCCACCTACCAAGAAAGCCTAGGCAAGTGCAACTTGCTTCATGGAGGAACCTAATTCTATTTGTTTCATTATCTTTCTTACATGATTCTATGACACTTTAGAACTTGGCTTTTTTTAATTTGGTGGATATTTTCTTATATATCTAAGTTTGTGCCATTTTTGGTCTTCTTGGATTTTGATCTATCAAACTTACTTGTTTTCGAAAACTAAGTGTTTCATGTGGTAGAGAATTTGATTCTACATAATTTTGACCTTTGAAAAGTTAGATTTCAATTTGTTTTGAAGAATTTATGGCCAAAGCAAGTTTTGGACATCTTATATGTTCATCTATCCTAGTTCTGGCAGGGACGATGAATAGTGCCGTATAGTGCCAGTCCGTATGGCTGCATAGTGTCAGTCCGCATGGCTGCATATTACTAGTTCGCATGGCTGTATAGTGTTGTATAGTGCCAGTCCGCATGGCTGCATAGTGCCGCATAGTGCCAGTCCGCATGGATGCGTAGTGTTGGGCCGCATAGTGCCTATTTTGGCTGTTTTATGTCCTAGTTTGCTGAATTGTGGTCATAATTTCTCCCAACTCGCAACATGAAAGTTGTAGATCTTTTTCTTGGCTTCAAGAATATGTTACTAGCTATTTTATGTAACTTTCTCTCATTCATGATAATGTAGGGATAGAACACGATAGTGGCCCATCGTGGCACACTCTTGACAAACAACCTTGACATGAAATTCTTGGTAGTGATCCGTTGTGACGCATACTTGACATGATAAGTAACCTGACATGACATGATAATCTTGAACGCTGTTACGACAGCTACCTGGATTTGCTAAGTAACTCTTGTCTTGACACCGTGGTTGATTCTCTTAGTTGTGCCTGTACAAGCTACATATCGCGTCTTGCATCATGCCTAGGACATGGATTGATGATTACCACGGTCAGGGATTCATACTGAATCTGACTAGGGTAATAACTAGATTGATCAAGTAGTTCATATAGAGATTTTTCAACTATAGGCGGTCCCGTTATCTGGGCGCTTTAATTGGACTTGTAGCCTGCCGTCGAGTTGGGCACATTTCCAGCAGACTGTCATGTGTTGTAACCCCAAGTCACCTAATCCAACTCTCTCAACTTGCAACTGGATAACCTGGATTAAGTCCGCAGGACTTTTGGCTGTTGGAACATCTCGTTGCATCTTGTTAGTAACTAGGCTTGTGATAACCCTAGTTAGTTAAAAGTATCAAGCCGTACTTATTGCTTGGCCGTGATTGATGAATGGAGTCTAGTCTTGTCTAGACAAGGCCAGTACATGGTTATTTCAGCACGTTACTGTTTATACTTCGCTTTGTCGATAATTGGTTAGAGACTAAGTTCTGTCCAGGTGAAGGGTTACAACCCCGATCCTTGTTTGGTTTACGGGTTGTAACTTGGTTACCGGAATAGTCCTTTAGTGATCTTATCGTTTATCACCATGTTTTCTCTAACTAATGTCTTTTGTTATCATTTATGTCTTTATGTGCTAATATGCTGGTTTTAGTTCTTAAGTGAAGCCACCCTTATGACACTTGCTCTTTCTGGGGTCTGATCCAGCTGGTTTTGTATGGCCAGATTTCAGAGTAGCTCCCGAGGATCTTCCAACCTTCCAGCCAGATGGTGAACACTAGACGCAACCCTGGCAACGAGCTGATTTTATTTTTCTCTCTCACTCTATTGTAAAATTATTCTTTTGAGGCGTTTAGCCGCCGAGCAAGCGTTAGCTCGTGTTGAATACTTTACTTACTGTCTTCCTACGGGCTGTAACATGATTAACAAATCCTAGGGTTGATCATGTATGACTGAAACTCTTGCTAGTCCTCACATTTTGTATGACTAGCATCATGATCAACTGAATATGTAATGTTTAGGTCGCCTTATTTTGTATGTCTGATGATCTACTATCTTGTGACATGTACTTACTTGCTTGAGATTGAGACACTAGGCTTGTTCTTGACCATAAGAGACTGATGGCTTGTAAATAAACCCTCATATATCTAGACAGTCGTGACCGTATGTCGAGGTGGATTACACTTTTATATACGTAGCTGGATGTGTCTGTCCCCCGCTCTCCAGTATTCTGGTTCTGGGGCGTGACAGAAATCGCTCGTCCTCGCTAGATTTCATCCGAATCATCATCCTCGCTGGGGCGTGATGCTACACGAGCCTGGATTTGCGCTCGTGCAAGGCAAGATAACAGGTTCACATAGTATTTATCTCAAATTGATAACATAAGCAGCGGAAGGAAACATAGTATACAATAAGAATCTCTTTTATTAATAATGAACTGAGGATTACAAAGGCTCTGAATAGCCCAACTTAACATGCCAATTGGCTACAACGATCATGATCTCTCTAGCTCACAAAGGATTATATTATTTCATACATTATGTCTCTTTATACCCAACAAGTAGTCTTCGGCCGAACATATCCATATTGCAAGTCCGAACGCCAATGCGGTAGCTCCTCTTAAAATGCAAAGGACTCCATGCCTCGGCTCATCCAAGCCAAGCCCCGCCCCGAGTCGAACATAACCTGAACCTGCAAACAACTAGTGGGGGATTAGTGCTTTCATCCTCGCTGTATTGATTAAGACCCACTCGCACCCAACCAACACTAAGTATATTTAGTGAAACATGCATCTTAATTTGGTGATCTTTCTATTTAGCCTTAGGATCAGTTTCATGGCAATATTCAAGCATAACAACTTAATATGAATGTGTACAACATCGTGTTCCTGCAGCAGATACAGTTACACATAATCTGAACATAAACATTGTGAACGTGCTCATCTTCGTCCCATTTTACCTAGCCTGCAATGGTTAGAACTTTACATAACCAATCATACAATTCACGCAACCAACCAACCATAATTAGACATATGCATAGGGGTGGCACGCCCTGTGCCTGCACCCAACTCTAATCTCATCCCACCGGCCCTATCTATATGAAGGTCACGGTGTTTCGTACCGTAATGGACTTGGCATCCTTATGTGTAAGCCTATGATCGCTCCAATACGGGTTGCTAGCCCAGTATCTGAAGGATCCCAAACTTACTGATATCATAGCTTATCACAACACTGGTCGGTCGCAACCGATCCTAATGATGTGCACCATAAATACCATACATAATTCCTTCCTAGGCCGAACGGTCCCGGTGCCCCGGTCGTAATCGTTCGAGGGAAGCCGCACCCATGCCCGGGCCATCCGAGTCCAGTGACCATACAATACGTGCCATAGCAAACAAGTCATATCATTCCAACCAATCTTACATTCCATAAACATAATCCCTCATCTCTATCTCAAGTTCCATCGGCAGTATGCCCCAACACATCCGTATTGATACACGACGTCCAACGGCTTAGACTTCTCATACTTATACTCAACGCGTTCCATTCATAAGTTATTCACATAATAGCAGTTCTGTAGTTACTTAGTCATTTCATAGATTTTGTTCACGAAGGCACGTTTAACGCCATAGTCAGTGTTCTAGGCCTAGTGTTCAATGTTCTCAGAGTCGTACACGTAATGCACGTCGCGATATTGCCTTTCAATGTCCTACCACCACCGTCCTACCGCGACCCGTACACTTGATGTACGTTGCTTCAATTATTTAATGTTCAACGTTCTACCTTAATATTCGATACATACTAAGAACTTTAACCATTCGAGCCACGCTCGCTAACTTAATGGCAACTTACGCATACAAGGATACATTTTATTAGACATGAAGGAGTAGGAAGAGAGAGTCAAAAACCCGCCCACCTTAAGCCGATACGCCTTGACGCCTCGTCGAGCAGATGTGGCTCGATTCCATAACTTGGTTGCATGGCTAACTCTTCTGACTTAGCTATTTCGTTGAACTATTCGACTGATTCGACCTACCGTGCCTATGCCACAATCCGTTGCAAGGCGACGATTTGATTTTGCGGACATCAATTCGAATAAGGTAAAATGTCGACACTTTACAATCCAGCGTAAAAGCATAGCCTGTACACCAGATCAATCGAAGTCAATACTTTGTCCAAATCGGACTTAGGCTTTGCATCGATTCACATCGATAATTTATCGGGTCAACGCGACTCTTCGAGTCAACGACTCATCGTAATGCACCGTACGGAGCGGGGCATTACATAATATACCACTCAAAATAAGGTTCGTCCTCGAACTGAAACTAACACTCAAACCAAGTATTTCGCTAGTTCGTTTCACGATCTCATGCCACTATCGTTTGAATCATACAATTAGTTTGGATCATACACATATTTTAGGCGTCCCACCAATGTATGCATTTCAGCCGAGCTGAGTTGTACGATATCGGGACAAGGCTAACAGGCTCAACTTAAATCCTCAAGCAACAATCATTCTATACCCGACTTGGTCAAATCTTAGCGTTTATTCCCAAAATACTTCTCGTATGCATTATTCCATAACATGCAATCATCTTCCAAACATTTCTGCATATAACTTAACTCAAAACTATTACTTCGATCTCATAAGTTTCTTGTCGGCCATCTAACGCATACATTGCATCAAGTCTTTCATCTAATCGTTCATAACATTTGGCCTTAACGACATGGACTAAGTCCAACATGTCTCAAATTCTTTTGCCTACCATTTGCTCTAAGTCTCGCGCACAACTATCCAAATATGATTCACATTCTATCGCTCTATCCATGCATTGCGTCTGGGGCTACCCCCACTAAGTAACTTATCCAGACATCGTGCTTAATCTCTCCCGACACAAGAGGTCAACTTGAGTCTATGATGCTCAAAGGCAACAATCTTTCTGACCCAAGGTCTCTTACGATACACCAATCTCCGATTCCTGATTGAATAGGAATTCCTTACTCAATTTTTTTTGAGTCAATCCCAACTAGTTCGTTTCGTAACATAGATCGTGTGCTCCACACACATAGTCTAACCGTTACTCAAACTGATCTACGACACACTCTTAGGGTCGTTCTACAATTCGTCACTCTTGTGCATTGCAGAATTCTTGCAATCGTCTTACCGCATCACTATGCTAAGTACGTTCCTCAACATCTATTCGATCATCGACCAACCAAGTCTATTTGTGTACTTATTCGATCGATCATAAATTTTCTGACCATATCGATCTAGTCGAAGACTACTCGCTAACTTCCGAAACACGATACTCACTCGCTTAGACTTATCCTCAACATGTACTATATCATCCTTCATCCTCGACGAAATTTCTTATGCGACTTCATTGGGTCATCCTATGGGACTTCAACATTCACTAGATTTGGCGGTTAAGTCTTATAGGGTCATCTGCCCCGAAACTACGCTCGATAATTGAAGATCATCAACGAGGGACAGTTACTATGGACCATGCTATCTCCTATCGTGGAGCCAAATCAATTCTCGACAATTTCTATGAGACTTTATCCAATTCGATGTAAATCATCAATCCAAAACCCACGCAACTGATGCGCCGTTACTACTTGAATCACTCATGCACTACCGTTAACAATATCGCTAATCGAGCAATGTTTATTCGTCTCCAGTATGCGTCTATCTACCCACGATCAATATCCGACACTCTATGCTTATCGCAACAATCCTCGAATTCACTTTCACATCAATCCACAAGTCAAATCCAATTTGCCACGCCTTACAAGTTCGATCACCCCCACTGGATGAATCACCATACCAGCGCTCACGCAGAATGACTGTCCTAATTTGACGTGACGTATGTGCGAGGCCGGTATTGCGCTCGCGCAAGACAAGAACGTCAACGTAGTGGTTATCCACGAAGCAATCAAGACACTTTCATTTTCATCCAAATAATATCCAACCACTCTCAAATTCTCCGAAGCACTCCTACCGTTATCATCCAAATTTCCATCAACTTAACTTGCATCTTATTCATCCAACAATAACGCTCAACATAATTTTCATTCATTCGATCAGAGTATCCCCGAGTTATTACATATCATCTTTGATACGCCTCAATACCATTGTCGATATGCATAACTTGAATATCTTCCTCTCTCATAAGCTCCAATTCGTTGCAATCATTGTTATCATCTGAACTCGAATGCGAATCAAGTCTCGCATGCATCAAGATTCATTCTGTTGTAACTAACTATCATCATCGAGACACGATTGCCAATTCATATATCCATTCTCATAATCCTAACTCGCACTTCCAAATCGTACTACCAACTTATCGCGACTAACTCAAATTTGTTTTGTATGATTACTTCGTACCTACTCAACTCGTTCTGAACAAGTCCTCGCTTTGCTCAGCATATCGTTCGACTTATACTTAACGAATCCTCGTCCGACCTATCATCCATGGATACGACTTCGCACATAATTGTTCAACTCAATTCATCGAAGCATACTTGCATCGACTTCTATTGAGTCATTCCCACGCGATTCTCCACACTACTCTGTTCGTTGAGCACAAACCTATTGTAATCGACACAATCGTCTCGACGTAATTTATTGCAAGTCACCAATGGCTTAACATAGCTACCGCTAAGTGGTATTGCATATACCACTCAGAAATCGAGCCTATCATTATCAATACAATGCTTTGCTACACTGATCGCACAAGTGGTATTACATATACCACTCGAAATCGAGTCATTACTCGACATCACACTTGCATAGGTCCGACGTTTATTTCAAGTTAACTATCCCATAGCGATCTTTTCCGATCCCAGCTCTAGTGTTCGCTTACTCGAGCTGGCACAACAACTGAACCAACATGATAGTTGTTCGTCCAAGTTTGACACTCATTCAAATCTAACCATACCTTGGTAATCATATCGATCACACATGTAACATTCGGCCAACATAAATGTTCGCCTACTCGAAACTCGATTCAACTCGGCCAACTTATAAGTTTTCCTACTCAAGTTCAACTTAGCGACCAACTCGACTCGTTAATATCGCATCCGCGATCTTCCAATCTCGCTCGTTGCAACTCGTGCAACAATTTATTCTCGATACTTAAGGTCATTACTTAATCTCATTTAACATATCGTTATCCATCCGCATAGCCATACAACATGTATCATACCATGTCGACTCGTTGCACCGATGCAACGAACGATTTATGACTTGATGCACTTCGTGCAACCAATAATACATAACCATTCGCATAGACATAACACGCATTGCCTCATATATCGACTTGATGCACTTCGTGCAACCAACAACAGGTACCTCTTTGCACTTCGTGCGACTAACAATACGTATCTCATTACACTTTATGCAACCAACATCACCATATTCGTTGCACTTCGTGCAACCAACGACTCGCAACTTTGTTGCACTTTAGAAAACTAACATTCCATAACTCGTTGTACTTCTTACAACCAACATTCTCCGATGCCACTCGGAGATAGCGTAATAGTCATGACATACTTGTGGCAGATGTACTCACTTAATATAAACTTATTGTATGGAACATCCAATATAACATCGAGCAGATCCATGAGCCATGCAGTTCCGAAAACAACTTAGAGTCAACTGATTTTGATAGCGAAGCAACTGAGGGTCAAAGAGATTCGTTTACGGTCCAGAGGATGGAACCGCTCTGATACCAACTTGTCACGCACCGACCCGGAAAATCGCTCGTCCTCGCTAGATTTCACCCGAATCATCGTCCTCGCTGGGGCGTGATGTCGTACGAGCTTGGATTTACGCTCGTGCAAGTCAAGATAACAGGTTCACAGAGTGTTTATCTCAAATTGTTAACATAAGCAGCGGAAGGAAACAGAGTATTCAATAAGAATCTCTTTTATTGATAACGAACTGAAGATTACAAAGGCTCTGAATAGCCCAACTTAACATGCCAATTGGCTACAACGCTCATGTTCTCTCTAGCTCACAAAAGATTACATTGTTTTATACATTGTCTCTTTATAGCCAACAAGTAGTCTTCGGCTGAACATCTCCATGTTGCAAGTCCGAACGCCAATACGGTAGCTCCTCTTGAAATGCTAAGGACTCCATGCCTCGGCGCATCCAAGCCAAGCCCCGCCCCGAGCCGAACATAACCTAAACCTGCAAACAACTAGTGGAGGATTAGTGCTTTCATCCTCGCTGCACTGATCAAGACCCACTCGCACCCAACCAACACTATGTATATTTAATGAAACATTCATCTTAATTTGGTGATCTTTCTATTTAGCCTTAGGATCAGTTTCATGGCAATATTCAGGCATAACAACTTAAAATGAATGTGTCCAACATCGTGTTCCTACTGCAGATACAGTTACACATAATCTGAATATAAATATAGTGATCGTGCTCATCTTCGTCCCATTTTGTCTTGCCTGCAATGGTTAGAACTTTACATAACCAATCATACAATTCACGCAACCAACCAACCATAATTAGACATATGGATATAGGTGGTAGGCCCTGCGCCTGCACCCAACTCTAATCTCAGCCCACCGGCCCTATCTATATGAAGGTCACCGTGTTTCGCACCGTAATGGACTTGGCATCCTTATGTGTAAGCCTATGATCGCTCCAATACGGATTGCTAGCCCAGTATCTGAAGGATCCCAAACTTACTGATATCAAAGCTTATCACAACATTGGCCGGTCGTAACCCGTCCTAATGATGTGCACCATAAATACTATACATAATTCCCTCCTAGGCCGAACGGTCCCGGTGCCCCGATCGTAACCGTTCGAAGGAAGCCGCACCCATGCACGGGCCATCCGAGTCCATTGACCATGCAATACACGCCACAGGAAACAAGTCATATCATTCCAACCAATCTTACGTTCCATAAACATAATCCCTTGTCTCTATCTCAAGTTCCATCGGCATTATGCCCTAACACATCCGTATTGATGCACAATGCCCAACGGCTTAGACTTCTCATACTTATACTCAACGCGTTCCATTCATAAGTTATTCACGTAATAGCAGTTCTGTAGTTACTTAGTCATTTCGTAGATTTCATGCACGAGGGCACGTTTAACGCCATAGTTAGTGTTCTAGGCCTAGTATTCAATGTTCTCGGAGTCATGCACGTAATGCACGTCACGATATGGCCCTTCAATGTCCTACCACCAACGTCCTACCGCGACCCGTACACTTGATGTACGTCGCTTCAATTGTTCAATGTTCTACCTTAATGTTCGACACATGCTAAGACCTTTATCCGTTTGAGCCACGCTCGCTAACTTAATGGCAACTGTCACGACCCACTCCCTAATAATCGGACACGCCCGGCCTTCGTCGATGGACACGACGAAGTAAGCTGTACAATTCTAAGGAAAACTCCACATCATAATGATAATATGAAACATCACAGCTACTATAAAATTTCCCAGAACAGATCTCCACAATCCACCAAGTCAATACAATATCATCCGGAACAAATCCGGTAAGCAGAATAATACTATACAATCCTGAATCCTCAATACAATACATGATAAAATCTCTAAAACAAATATAATAAAAGATCTAAATATAACTCTGTAATTATAAGTCCATCCTGAACATAACTCTATCCTGGATTCCGGCTTTGGCCCATAAAGGTGGTACAATATCCTCAAGATACCTGCAACGTATCCTGTCAGGAAGAGAGCAAAGTATAACCCCGACAAGAAGCACTAAACAAAGTAAACTGAAATGCTGCACAATGAACTATGATATAAGCACGGGAACATGGAACTGTAGTACATGAATAACGATGAAACTATAGTACCAGATTTTGAACAATGAACTAGACTA
Organism: Iris pallida; assembly: GCA_029216955.1. Lineage (NCBI taxonomy): Eukaryota > Viridiplantae > Streptophyta > Magnoliopsida > Asparagales > Iridaceae > Iris > Iris pallida. Next base: position 19,105,979 of record JANAVB010010791.1, on the reverse strand, counting down.
TCAGTGTAACATGCATTTGAAATAACTTTCAGAATATGTGACCGGCTAGGGTAGTACAAGGTAAAAGAGCACAGGAGCACATGAATAAGGGTACGGCTTAGAGTCCCACATGCATGATGTGAGACCTAAGCTATTAGTCAATGCCTAGCTAATATAGGATTGGTTAAATATCTGTAGTATTTTCCCACGCCAATGTACAAGTAAAGAACAATGAACAATGAACGATGAACAATGAACAATCGTGTGTACAACATGTCAATATGAGAACATGAAGCAAGACAGAAATACAGAGTAAAGAGTTCGAGTCGGTGTACTTGCCTTTGCTCCGGGAGATCGGTGATAGGGATGTAGTAACCTCTATGCCCGCCTAGAATTTGATACAAGTTGATTAAGTCTACAATAAAGACATTAACTAGTTTTAACTTATTATTCCTAACTAGCTACTAAAATAATCATGTTTAACTATATTTGTAAATAATAATTTAGCAAAAAAATACTATATACTATTATTTAGAAATATTTGGTAGTTAGGATAAAATTAAAATACATTATATATATATATATATATATATATATATATATATATATATATATATATGGTTATATATATATATATATATATATATATATATATATATATATATATATATATATAACCAGCTAAAATTAACTAACTAATTATTAACTAGCTAAAGTAGAAATTAACCATTTGTAGAGAAAAAAAGAGAAAAAAAAGAACTATAATCTGGTTAACATTACTGATAGTGTGGTACGCATCAACCACGCCATTTTCTCAATGGCGATTATCAACTGCCCCTCCGGCCATCATCATCCTTTCTCCACTCTCAGTAATCCTCTTTCCTAATCTTGCTCCCTTCTATGCTCTTTCCCTTAATCTTCCTCCTCTTCATCATGGTTTCATCACAAAATCCCACATATGAAGACATTCTCCCCAATCTCGCTTCTTTGTTATCAGCTTCTTCGTTGGATACAGACGCCATCTGCAAACCTACCTCCATCAACCCCCGGGCCGATTGGCGTATTTACCTTTTCTTCAAGATTCTTACACAGAAAGCATACCCTCCGCACATTATTTGTTCCACAGTTCCAAGAAATTGGAAATCAAAGGGCAATGTGAAAGTGTCAGAGTATCATGAAGGCTCCTTTGCAGCAAAAGTCGACAACCTAGATGATCTAGAGCATGTGGTTGACAATGGGCCTTGGAAGATCAACACATATGTTGATAATCGAAAGATGTTATCCTAACAAATTACCCAGTGATTACAAATTCTCTGAAAGTGAATTCTGGGTTCAACTACATGGTTTACCTGTGAATCTACTCACCATTGATTACGTATCCTCCATTGCTTCTCGGATAGGTCCAATTCGCGCTCCTTCTGTTGAAGATGCCTTGTCTATTCGCTAGGATCAAAATTAGAATTGATATCACTAAACCTCTCCTCAGGAACCTCAAAATTTCAATGGGTATCAACAAGGAGTGCACTGTCTCATTAAAGTATGAAAGGCTTCCAAAGTTTGGTCTATTCTGTGGATGCCTTGGCCATAGCATCAAGAAATGCAGCACTCATAAGAATTATGAAAGTACGTTGAATGTCAACTGGACGCCAGAGTAGAAGATTCATTTTCAGATCCTTCTAGAAAAACGTCTTGATCTCTCAATTTGTGTGACCCATGCAGACAGATTCAAGACAATCTCCAACAATAGAGGTAAATCAAGTAAATCTTCTCTCCCTATCATACTAATAAATATTGAGGTTGGAGATACAGACCATTATCAACCCATCACTGAAGTCCCACCTCCTACTAATCCACCTATCACTGTGTCTATGTCCATTGATACTTCCACCTCTGATACCAACATACTGTTCAATTCTCTGAATCATCCCCCAACTGTACTGGAGAATATCCCACTATGCCCCCCTCCATTACATGAATTTTTCGATGATCCTCCGGTGACAGTTACTTCACTTGACCATGTCGTTGCTGAGGCCACTTTGAATCAGTTATCCCCCATCATCCCACCAAAATCGGATACCTCTACAACCACCCCAACTACCCCTCTTTTTACTGTTACTAAACAACCCAAAGAACTCATCACATGTCTCCTGGGTCCTACATTTACTTTGTCAATTGACTCCTCCCTCATAAAGGACCAGACCACTGCTACATCTAACCTCCCATCCAACATTACTGATACTCTTCAGATTCTTACCTCCTTATTCCAACCTATATCCTTATCACATGGAATCACAAGCACCAAATCATCACCATCCAAAATCTCAAATGATACTATTACAACCCAGCTATCAAATCCAACATCCTCTTCTCATTTCAATAGTCTGCAATATCAAATTCCTAACTCCATTTTCCCTAATACACCCTCGAGTGTATCCACAAAAGTTTTCCTGATACTAGTGAATCACTCATCCCTGTTAATGCAACTTTCACATCCCTATTAAAGGATTTGTCCCCTCTCCATTCCTCCACAACTTCTGATATCTCCTATCAGGATAACTCCCTCTTGTATTCAAAAGAAGCCAATACTACTCTCAAAAGATCAAGATCCACCAGTATTGTCAATGATTCAGAGACTGATGAGTGTAGACCTCACAAACTTATCATTCTTTCAAATGAAGGAGAAAAAGGCGCGGCTGGCCTACAACAGCCTTCAAACATATGATTCTCTCTTGGAATTGCAGGGGCTTGTGGAATGACCCTACAATTCGAACTATCAAATCATTTCTCCGTGCATCTAGACCGAAGATCATTTTCCTATCAGAAATAAGATGCTCGTCAACAGTAGCTGACTCAATTGCTTCTAACCTGGGTTTTACACATTATAATTCTGTATCATCAAATAGTTTTTTTGGTGGATTGCTCTTATGTTGGGATTCAGATATTTCGATATGTATCATCTCTTCTTCCACAAACCACATACACTCAAGCCTTCAGCAGCCATGACACTCACAACCTTGGCATCTTATCTGTATTTATGGCCCCCCTGGCCTCTCTAGTCGACAAGATTTTTGGCTAAATATGGATTCCATCATCATGCCCATCACTGATCCATGGATATGTATCGGTGATTGCAATAGTATTATCTCCTCAGAAGATAAATATGGAGGTAATTGCTTTAACAACAATCATCACAAGTTCTTCATTAATTGGTTCAATCGAACAGCTGCTATGGATGTGGGTTACTGCGGGCCGGCTTACACTTGGAACAATAGGAGAAAAGCTCAATGTTACATAGCAGAACGTTTGGACAGAGCCATGGTCGACATTCAATGGCGTACTCTTCACCCAAATGCAGGTCTTCTACATCTCCCAAGCCTCAATAGTGATCACAACCCAATCCTCCTGTTACTGAATACCACTGCTAGAAGAAAAAGAACTCCTCCTCGCTTCGAGGCAGCATGGGTACTCGAAGAAGACTTCCAACAAGTCCTCTCTTCCACTTGGAATAATCTTGACTCTCCGGATCTGCTTTCTAAGCTAAAAAAATTGCTACCACAATTGAAATATTAGAGGAAATCTCAGATTGGCTATTTAGACAAAGATATCAAACACCAGAAAAGTTGTCTCCTTCATATTCAGATGCAGCCTCCTACAGAGGACTCCTACATTGATGAACGAAAACTTCAAATATCCCTGAACAAACTCCAACTTCAGAAGGAGCTTTATTGGAAACAATGATTCAATATATCGTGGCTGAAAGAAGGGGATAGAAATACTCGCTTCTTTCATCTCTATGCTACTTCCGGGAAACAAAGAAATCAAATTTACAGTATCATCAAGGAAACTGGAGAGCAAGTCACGGAGCATAAGGATATCACTGATAAATTCATAACTCACTTCAAGAAGTTATTCTATGCTGTGGATACCAGTCCTGTACCTGAACATATCCTTGCCGAACTCCCCAAAATATCGAAGGCTGATAATTATTCAATCTGTTCAATTCCACAAGAAGAGGAGATTAGAAGCATCATCAAAAGCATGAAACCATATAAATCCCCTGGTCCAGATGGATATCCTGCCCTGTTCTATCAAAACTGCTGGAATTCTATTGGTCCAGAGGTAATACTTCTCATCCAAAGCTACTTCATTTCTGGAATCATGCCTAAACATTTAAACCACACTTACATTGCCCTTATTCCCAAAGTGAAGCATCCTGCTAAACCTGTGGACTTTAGACCTATAGCCCTTTGTAATGTCCTTTACATGGTCATTTCAAAAATCCTTACTAACAGGCTTCGCCCCTACCTTTATAGATTGATAAGTCCTTATCAAAACGCATTTGTCCCTGGTCGATTCATAGGGGATAATATAGTTATGGCACAAGAAATTTTCCACTCCATCCAAAATCTGTCTTCCAATAACACTGCTTTTGCTCTTAAAGTCGACATGTCCAAAGCCTATGATAGACTAGGTTGGGACATCATTAGCCAATCACTCACTGGATTTGGAATAAATGGTAAAGCTCATGATCTAATCATTCAGTGTGTATCCACGCCATCTTTTACCATTCTCATTAATGGAGAACCCTCAAAATCTTTCTCCATCTAGAGGTATTCGCCAAGGTTGTCCCCTTTCCCCTTATCTTTTTGTCATGAGCACGGAAATCCATTCAACTCTCATAAACATTATGGTGAGGAACTCCCTGTATGATAGTGTCAAATTTCGTAACATTCCCATTTCCTTCTCTCACCTTGCATTTGTAGATGAACTGTTAGTTTTCGGTTCTAGCTCCCTTTACAACATCAACCAGGTTAAGGTTATCCTTAAAACCTTTGAGAATTGGTCAGGACAGAGCATAAACTTTGAAAAATCCTCTATTTTTTTCTTAAAAAAACAGCTTCTATTATGCGTGTTCTGTACATCCATCTCTTGGGTGTCCAATCTATGCAATCTAAGGACAAGTATCTGGGTCACTCATTACTCCTATCGAAGAATAGAGTTAATACCTTTTCTTCTCTTCTCAATGCGAGCACCTCTAAACTTCAGGGATAGCGCAGGAAATGTCTGTCCCATGCTGGTAGAACTACTCTCATCAAATCTACTCTTGCATCTCTTCCAACATACTACCTATCATCATACCATATTCCTAAGAAGGTCTCCAAAAATCTAGTTATAGATCAATGCAACTTTTGGTAGGATTCCATCGACAAGAGAAAGATTCATTTCTCTGCCTGAAGCAAGTTTACAACTCCAAAATTCCAGGGCAGGTTAGGTATCAGGGATCCCCATATATCCAACCTTTCCCTCTTGCTTAAGCTCTGTTGGAGATTTATCACAAACCAGAACTCAGATTGGGCTATTTTCCTCAAGAGCAAATACCTTAGCACATCCTCATTCTGGTCAGTAGCACCAAAGCATTCTTCTTCATGTGTATGGACCAGCATTCTCAATAGTCAAGGTTTCTTGAAGAACAATATAATATGGTCAGTGGGAGATGGGACTCAGATTAATATTTGGCATGATCCATGGGTGCCATCTACGCCTAATCATAGAGTACATGGATTCGACTTCAGCAACAAATGGGTTCATAAAGTTTCAGATCTTATCAACACAACTACCAAAATATGGAAGGCAAATTTGATCAATATTCTATTTCCAACTGATGAGGCTACAGCGATATTGAAGATTCAAATCTCTGCAAACTGTACCTCTGATAAACTGATTTGGAAACATACTACAGATGGTACACTTACAACAGAATCAGCTTATCGCACCATTCATGAGAGTCGGAGACAAGACACATCTAACTTTGATGATGATACATTCACTGAATGGAAGAAGTTCTGGAGCTTAAATTTCATCAGTCCTAATGTGTTATTATTCGGATGGCGTGCTCTTACCAAATCTCTCCCTACCAAAGAAAACATCCATCGATGCATCAACCATATCGAAGCCACTTGCCCACTTTGTGAGGTACATATTGAAATCACTAATCATCTCCTCTTTCATTGTCCTTTAACAGGTTTCACATGGAGCAATTTACCATCAATACTCCCACTGATTCAAGATGGCTGTACTATTTCATCTTTCATAACTTCCCTGTTGAAGAAGGAAGACAGGGAGAAAACGACAATAGAATTTTATCTCATGTGGCACATTTGGAAAGCCAGGAATAGATTTATCTTTGAACAGCAACATACCAATGAAAGAATAATCTTTGAAGAAGCTTTCAACATGAAGGAGAAATTTGAAGCAACTAACAAAGGTCATCCTCCAACTGATTCAACAATATCTAGAGTTCAAGCCATCACCCACTAGTCTCCACCGCTACACAATGGCTTAAAAATCAACTTTGATGGAGCATACCAGGATGAAAAGATGTCTGCAGGAGCTGTTCTTCGCGACGCCAATGGGAACTTCATCTTGGCCCTATCGATGTCAACGCCTGGAGGTTCACCATTAGAAGCTGAAGCATTGGGTGTTCGTCTTGCTCTGGATATTTGCCACAGAGATCAACTTCGTAACACCATCATTGAAGGAGATTGCAAGGTTCTGATCGACTCAATCACCACATTCGACATTCCCCCTCTATGGCGTGCTCGACATATCATTGAAGATGCAAGGATGGCTCTAAAATCTGACTAAAACATTTCATTTTCATTCATCCACAGAAGTGCAAATGTTTACGCTCATTCCCATGCTTCTCATGCTTTATTATATAATATCTCTAATATCATATGTTTATATGAAGAGATTCCATCTTGTATTGCATCTCATGTCCTTCATGACATGGACTTTGTATTCCTATGAACTTTCATATATGGGACTTCCTTTTCAAAAAAAACAAAATTTAGTAAATCACTTTAGCAAGAATAATTATAATTTTAGCAAAATAGTATAGATTAGATTATAAATATTAGCCAGAAACATTTATAGATAGATAGTAACATAATATTAGTGAAGTATATAAGCATCCTTAGATTAAACCAGTGTAATTATTTCAAAATATTTATTAAGAATCAAAACTGCTAATAACAACATGGATAATATTTTAATACCCCACTCACAACCAAACCCATAATCGACCCAGTGCCTCAGGCCTACTGTTGGCCTGACCTTTTATTGTTGTTGATTTCCCTCTTCTAATTTCTCTTCTAGACCAAACAACCCATGTCCAACAACTATACTTCATTCAAAGCTCAGTGAAAGTATGCATACAAACCCAGCTAAAATATGCATACAACCCAGCAATATAGCCACACAACAACTTAACAAGGTTTAGACACAAGACCTAGTCCTGCACAACAACCTAGTTCAACAAATTCTAGAGCCCAATAGCAGGTTATAGAAAAAAAAAATGAAATTTCTATACACCATCCAATCTTGAATGCTTAGCAAATTAATTGAGATCAATGTCCAACTTCTGGATGTAGGACCAACTGCTACACACATTCTTATCTATGCTGTTATTGCTTCAATACACATATATTCTCCACATTTTCTAAACTGCCACATCCTAAATCTAGCAAATACAAACCCAGAAAGCATACCCAAAGCTTTAACTCTGCAACACAAAACTAAATTCCAAAAAAATCCAGCCAACAATTTAAAATAATATACAACAAGTTCACATAGGCTATTTCAAATCGAATGTTCAGTAGAATATTCAAACTAACTATCGCACCAAGCACACACAGATTCCAAACCAGGTACAAAGCTAAGGATTCACTTCAATCTGTTCAGCAAGTAAACTGCAAACCCAGGTCCAATAACTCTAGAACTACTGGTGCCACTTCCGACTCCAATCCCAACAGACCCTGCACCCGACTCTATCAATAAAGCTTGACACGATCCCAAAAATCTGGACATGAGCTTAATGCATGACACTAACAAAATCTGGGCACGAACCAACCAATAATTCCCCATGACTCGATCCTGTTCTAATACTACTCATTAATTCTAGGCACAAACGATGAATTATCTAACACCAAGGAGTGTCAAATGATACCTGAATATGGAAGACATAATCTGGAGTGAGAGTTTGATCCAAGAAGTCAGCATAGCCTCCTCATGGCCAGCTGCGAGCTAGAGTCCCTCTTTATGGCATTGCATCGAACATATCCAGATCAAGACCAAAAGAAAACAGACCCAAAGCAGCTTATAATCTGTCATAAAGAGGAGTCTATGAATCCAAAGAAACTAAGCTCGATACTCACCACTAAAATCCGATATCAAACATTCTTCGAAAATCCATAGCAATTCAAACCAAAACCTCGGAGAACGACTCATCCTTTGTCGTGACGTTGCCGTCAACTGTCGCGTGGTTGCCGAAGAAGAGCGGATCGGAGATGACCACTGCTCGCCTGGGATCCTACCGATGGAAGAGATCAGATCGCCGTATAAAGAAGTTGCCACCACTGGAAAGACGACCGAGCGTTACAGTCGTCAGAGGAATTTTTGCACGCCGACGTCGGGAAGGATGTGGTTCTTGCTCTGGATTCTTCTGATAAGAAATTGCCTGATCGTCGGAAACAATCGCGTGCCTGTCGTCGAAGATGATCTTGCCGTCGTCACCGGGAAGACAATCTCGCCATCGCTCGTGAGGAGAGGATGCGCGTGATGGCAGATCTAAAGCTAGGGTTAAGGTGGAGGTTTGGGAAAGAAGCAGAAAGAGAGGAGGGAACTTCAAACAGAGTCGAAACTCTGCTCTTCCACTGAATTTATGAGAGAGAATGGAAAATTGAGTTGTAATGAGAAGAAAATGAGCTGAACCCATCCACTTTCTCTCTGCAGGTTTAAATAGAGAAATGAAAGGATAGGGTGTTTTGTACTTAAGGGCCTTAGCTATTGTTTATTTACATAATGCTATAACAATTTGTTAGAAAAGTTGTTGAGTGGTTTAGATAGCTGGAAAGTTGTTAGAGAGATTGTTAGAAAATTAGTTACAAGGTGGTTAGAATCTTGGAGAGCACTCCTATTAATTTGCTAGAACCTTCCTTTTCAAAAATCCTTCCAAAATAATTACTAAACAAAATATCTCATTTATAAGAATTTATGAAGAGTCTATAATTAATCAGTGATACATTGAAAAATAACAAAATTTAAAATTTAAAAATTCCAAAAAATAATAAATTTAATAATTTCGAAAAAACGGGGTTACAACAACTTACGCATACAAGGATACATTTTATTAGACGTGAAGGAGTAGGGAGAAAGAGTCAATAACCCGCCCACCTTAAGCCGATACGCCTTGTCGCCTCGTCGAGCTGATACGGCTCGATTCCATAACTTGGTTGCACAGCTAACTCTTTTGACTTAGCCATTTCGTTGAACTATTCGACTGATTCGGCCTACCGTGCCCATGCCACAATCCGTTGCAAGACGACGATTTGGTTTTGCGGACATCATTTCGAATAAGGTAAAATGTTGACCCTTTATAATCCAGCGTAAAAGCATAGCCTGCACACCAGATCAATCGAAGTCAATACTTTGTCCAAACCAGACTTAGGCTTTGCATCGATTAGTATTGATATTTTATCGGGTCAACACAACTCTTCGAGTCAACGACTCATCGTAATGCACCGTGCGCAGCAGGACATTACAGAGATCGTCGATTTAGACTCTCAAGTGAATCTTTTCTAGTGGTTTACTCTTCCCAGAATTGAATCCAAGAATAGTTGTCACTGTCGCTGAGAGACTATGGACCAGAATCTTTAGAATGCAGACCCAGGATCGACAATGATGCAATCTACCTTCATTGTGTCAATGTACCTAGTGAAGTAAAGAGGTCAGTCATGCCGATTTTCCTCCAGCAACATGTCATCTTGGATGAAGATGATGTTTGGCATTATTTACATCACACTATGATATTGAGGGCATGCCACAGGCTCTTCATCTGACTTCTTAAGATGTGCAACACAAGCATCAACTTGCATCAGAGCTTCGCTTAATGTTTCTCGAGTTTCCTTCGAGAGACGAATGAGCTCGAAGATTGATAGTCTTGCTGGAGTGTTGGCTAATTGAGCCAGTATGTCAAAGTTATACGACTTTTGAAGGCCTTACAGTGGAGTCTTCTTCAAGTTCTTTTCAAAGTGAACCTGCTGCTTGCCTTTATCAGCTGCTGTCGGTTTAGAAGGACCCGAATCAGCTGGTAGAGCTGATATTGGAAGAGCATCAGGAGGAGGAGGAGGAGCGACAACTTCATTCTCTTGTCCATCTGGGTAGTCTATGAGATAGTCTCCCGGACCTAGTACCGGTTAAGACTTCTTCTTCTGAAACTGGTGAGAGGAAAACTATGTTACAGGTCCTACTCGTGCCTTGCTTTTAGAGGACTTATTTCTTTGATAAGGGAGCATATGATCTATCCCAAATCCCAGGCCGACCCGAGACCTGTTGTCCTGAAGTTGCAGAGATAGAGGTATCGGAGACCCCTTTCTATTGTTCAAACCTAGTACTTTCTGAAAGTCATATCCCAACTTTATCATCAGCTCACGAGATTGCTGACTGTATCGATGGAATTTAGGTTGGTAGTTGACTTATGATGTTAGCGGAGCAGTTTTAAAAGAGGAAGACATGGATCTTGATAGAATAAAAGTAGCCTTCAAAGAGGGAACACGTCCATCAAGTGAGAAGTGCTCACTTGAAGTCATGTGCATGATTTGTACTTGGCCGACCTCTTCGATTCGTTAGAAAAGACGGTTGCCTTCTATTCGAATTCGGTGACCAGGTGTGGATGAACCCACATGATTTTGCCTTTGGCTGTTGACAGTAGCACTAAACCGTCATTTCGTGCCGGCAGGAGGTTGATGATCTCCATAATTAGTTTAGGTATCAGAACAACACTGTTAGGAACTAGTTATGTAGCGAAGTCCCTAAATTGTAGAGAGACGACGTTGGCTATTACCGTTTTCTCATCCTTTCGGAGAGTCATTGCTTTGGCGTTGATTAATTCCTGGATCTTTCTTTTGAGTACATAATACGCCCTTATTGGATGACCCGGAAACCTGAGATATATGCAATACTTAGGATTGTCAGTCTTACCTACTTTGTTTGGTCGTTTGATCTCCGGTAGTTTAAGTTTATTGCCTTTGATCAATCAATCGAAGATGCTCATGACGTCGTCGTCGTCGAAGGAATACCCTTCTTTGGGTCGTGTAACTGACCTCTATGGAGGTGTTGTTGTCGTAGGTGCTGGCTGACCTACGTTGATGGCTAAGGCCTCTTTGCCTTTACGATTATTTGGGTGACAACAGGTGCTGGTAGCATGATGCTTATCTTCGTCCAGATTAGGCATCGGGGTACCTAATTGCTTAAACTTTTCAGCACTGTCTTCAGCTGCTCTGGCACTTACTATGAAGGAACCCTAATCTTGAAACTATGTAGGTCCCGTCTACATGCTGATTATAGGTAACAAGTTTTATTTGCATGTATCTATAGTCAATGCGTTAGGGGTACCCAAAGGAATTTTCAATGCCTCTCGTCGGAAGCATTCGATGAAACGTTCGACTGTCTCATTGGGCTTCTTTTTTATTTTGGTGAGTGCGAATATAGTCATATCGTGGGCTCCTTCATAGAATCGTTCTAGGAACATCTGTTTCAATACTACGAAGGATGTTATGCAACCATCTGGCGAGCTTCGATACCAGTCATAGGAAATGCCCGCTCAGCATCCGACGAACACTCTAGTGAGTAGAGCATCATTCTGGTGGAGATGATCAATCTTCATCTCAAAATGATTAATATACTGACTTGGAGATGTGCTGTCGTCGAATAGCATTATGGTCGACGGCTTATATTTAGGTGGAAACAAGACTTTCTTCCACTCTGTGGGATAGGGTTGTTTGATCCCTAATTTCTGTAACCCCTCTTTCTTCTTGAAAGCTTCAAACTAATTTTGCAGAAGCTTGACTGCTTCAAGAGGGTCTCTTGATATTTAAGGAGCAACAAATTGATTTGAAGGATTAGGATGTGGAATCGCATGGTAAGTGCTACCCACAGCACCAGAGTAACTTGGAGTAGCCTGTGCTTGAAGGTGTATGACCTCCGAGACAGTGGTATTTAGAGGAGTCTGTACTCCTGAGCCAGTGTGGATAGGCACAGAACCTGATGCATGTTCTTGAGATGGAATAGGGTTCGCAACTGGTGGAACAACATGTTGTGTTATGATTGCTGCATGGATGCTTGTAACCATATTAGCCATGTCCTTCAGATTAGCCTCTAAAGCAGCAATTTTTTGGTCTTGGCAAGCAGAATTGGAAGCTTCTTGCTTTTCGTTTATAACATAAGCAAACACTTTTCTCGAAACAGAAGATGAGTTGGTAGATCGGATAGTCCGGTCAGAGTCTTTGTTGTCGGCATCGAAGACTTGTAGACTAAGACTACTACCCCCAGGGTTGGAATTAGGAAGATTCTCCTGACTGAATAGATCTGGGCTTCTCGATCATGTATCTTGATATACTCCTTCGGAGGAGTCAAGAACTTGATTGTGGAATTATCGACTCGAAGGTCGTAATGAATTATGCCTTGGGCGACTTCCACCCCCAGTATTACGAGATACCATATTGACAGAAGCAAACAACAATTTGTCTTCATCTACTAGGATCACATTGGGCGACCGAGACTAATTCAAATTAGGAAATTGAGAGTAATTCAAACGATTAAATACAGACCGTTTACTGGATTGCAGCAGCACTTGACTTCCACTTCATGTGAATTACAGCTATGCTTATCATATGCAGTCGCTGATGTACAAAGTGAGTTATCTTTATCTATCAAAATCACATGAGGAGAGCGAGGGTAATTCAAGCACCAAACACCGACCTATTGGCTGTCTTACAGCAGTACTTGATCATTATCTCATGATATTGATTACAATGATGTTAATTCTGTGGAGTCACCACTACACGAGATGAACTTGTAGTCTTTCGCTTTGTACAATGAGTTCGTGGAGATCGGGTACAGTAGAAAGATAAGAAGAAGAAGAAAAAGAAGAAGAAGAAGAAGAAGAAGAAGTAGGCAGACTTTTCCTGATTACATTAGGAATATGATGCCTATTACTAAACTTTTGTGTTCCCTGCGTGTACAGGACAATACCGAGTTCATTGGCGTAAGTGAGTGGATTCTGGTTCTTAGAAGCCCTTGTTGGGCATGAACTAGTAGTTGGCGCAGACTGCATCAGAGTCTTTTGGTGCACCATATGACTTATTTGAAGAAATTATACTCTGCGTCTATTGAGATAGGCATACATATCACTGTCTGGCGCCACTTGGCTGTCAGTCTATGACACCTTCAGTCTTCCCTGTTCATTTATTGATATGCGCGGGGTAGGGAGATCATGGCGCTGGCCTGATTGGCGCAGAGCAGCCTGGTGTGAATCATTTTAGTACAGAGTAGGCAGGATGCCTTGGTGTTCTGTACACAGGCACAACGTGTTTAGTACGGCGCCTATGGCAGCATGAAGTAAACTTTGAAAATAACTTACTTTCTTGTCGTTGTTTTGATTTTCTCTGCCAAGAGAAGTAGAGTTTCTATTCAGAAGTATTTTGGCACTGATTAGCGCAAAGGCGCAATCGAGTGAGTTTTCCACCAAGTCAAGGACTTGGAAGAGTGGGGAGTGGCCATTGGGCGCTTTTCCTTGTCTTGAGCAGCATCAGCAATGATTGGCGCAATGGTGGACTTCGAAGTCCTGATAGCGCGCTTCTTGTTTTTGGGAGCGGCAGTGGAGGCACGTGTAGGACCGTTGAGCACCTCTAGAGGGGGGATGAATAGAGTGTGTGTGTGCAGCAAAAAAAATAATAACCAATTTAAAAATTTAACTATGGCAGAAAATAAGAGACAGTAAATAAATTCAGCAAGAGATAGAAAGATCAAACTCAGTGACACAGTGATGTATACTGGTATCCCTCTGAGAGGACTAATCCAGTCTCGAGTACTCTTGCTCGATGTTAATCCACTATGGCACAAGCTAAATGAAATCTTGCAGTCTCTTACAACACCGTGCTTGGTGACAAGCGCACGACCAGCTTCACAACACCGTGCTTGGTGACGAGCGCACGACCAGCTCCACAACTAGAATAGTTGCTGAACTTGGAATGACCTCTTTACAACTCTTGAATACCAAAAACTCTAAATCAACACAGATATTACTGGCTTTTGGCTGAGAGATGTATAGGTATGATTTGAAAGTTGTAGATCATTTTGAAAATACTTGAATAGTAGAGAATAGAAGATGAAGAATGAATGAGTGATTTGAAATAAAAATTTCTCTTCTATTTATAGGTGTTTTCTGAGACCGAACTCGGATAGAGTTCGGGCAGAGTTCTGATGCAAATATTTCGCATAGAGACGTTGCTTGCAGATTTGGAGGCAACTGACATTTGAATTCAAACTGACCGAACTCGGGCAGAGTTCGGACCGAACTCGGGCCGAACTCGGTTGTGAGTTCTGTCAACAGGATTTTCGAAATATTTTATCAAAACAGTTTGTAAGAAAGGATTTTTTGGAATATTTTGTAAAAGATGTATAATTGAAAAATGGGTAGGCTTTTTGGAGATGTGGACTGGGATAACCCTAAGCCAGTATTATCAGATTAATTTTACAAAATAAATCCTAGACTCAATAAAATGTAAAAATACAGAATAAAATATAAAATGAGTCAACTTCATATTTGATGATGTCTATGCTTTGTTGATGCAGTACAACGCCCGTTGCTATTGATTTCATATCTCCTGAAATGATTAGCAGCAGTTTCTATATTTTGTGTATTGACTTAAGTGTATGTTGATTATCAAAATCGGGTGTGACCATGGAATGTGCCAACAATCTCCCCCATTTTGATAATTGACAAAACTTGAGTCTATACCAAAATATATCTCAAAAAATAACAAATAAATACCTGAGCAAGGAGATTGTTTGAATGATGCTTGATGCTTGCTTGTATTGTTTTTGTTTTGGTATTTGGTATTTGTACTCATTCTCCCCCTTTGTCAATATAAAAATGAACTTGGCTCCCCCGTAATGTGTGAAGCCAACAAACAAATCAACAGACAAAGTGAAATGATAAAGTACCAAAACATAACAGAGAAAAAAATACTGAAATGAGAGTGCTGAAAATAACATGTTCCACTACTAATCCAAAGTACAATCAAAATGCTAAAATGTCTAACAATGAAGTTTTGACATAAAAAGAAAAACTACAACATAGCATAAAATCATCAACTAACTCCTATCCACAACCAGCAGCTGAATCCTCGTCATAAAGTAGCGTCATCACCACCAGGGGCCTCTGGAGGAAAGTAGGCTGCAGTGGGATCGAAGTACTGAAAAGATGCCTCGTCTCCAAATCGAGGTCCAGGGAAGTCTGGATGAGGCAGGATGGTGACGGGACAGACTGGATCATGAGATAAACTGTAGTGGAGATCCGCAAGTCCGTTCCAAAATACCTGGGCCTGATAAATATGACGGAACTCCGAGTCAACATAAGATTGATGACGCTGTGCTGAAAGAGCAACAAAGTCATCGAATCTCTGATAGAATCCCGGATCAAATCCCGGAGCAGGGGCTGGAGCAGGAGCAGCATCAGGAGCAGGAGCATCAGCAGGCTGAGCACCAACAGCCAGAGGTGGAGCAGGGTATCTGCGGGATTGAGTACCTCTAGAGGAGGGGTGAATAGAGTGTGTGTGTGCAGCAGAAAAAATAATAACCAATTTAAAAATTTAACTATGGCAGAAAATAAGAGACAGTAAATAAATTCCGCAAGAGATAGAAAGATCAAACTCAGTGACACAGCGATGTATACTGGTATCCCTCTGAGAGGACTATTCCAGTCTCGAGTACTCTTCCTCGATGTTAATCCACTATGGCACAAGCTAAATGAGAGCTTGCAGTCTCTTACAACACCGTGCTTGGTGACAAGCGCACGACCAGCTTCACAACACCGTGCTTGGTGACGAGCGCACGACCTGCTCCACAACTAGAATAGTTGCTGAACTTGGAATGACCTCTTTACAACTCTTGAATACCAAAAACTCTAAATCAACACAGATATTACTGACTTTTGGCTAAGAGATGTATAGGTATGATTTGAAAGTTGTAGATCGTTTTGAAAACATTTGAATAGTAGAGAAGAGAAGATGAAGAATGAATGAGTGATTTGAAATGAAAATTTCTCTTCTATTTATAGGTGTTTCCTGAGACCGAACTCGGACAGAGTTCAGGCAGAGTTCTGATGCAAATATTTCGCATGGTTTTTGGAATAGAAAAAGGAATTCCAAAATGAATGTGATACATGGCGGAGAGTTCTAAGAAAGTAATCTCATCTGTAGATCCTTTCTTAGGGAGGAGAACAGAGAAAATAAATCTATGGAGTTCATAAAAGTTTTGATTTAGATTTTTAGAAAAGACTCTCCGAGGAACTGGATTGGGATGACAAATAAGTTCCTTGAAAGAAGCAAGGGTGACATCCTCAAGAAATTGGACATGGTTAATGTCCACCAAAGCAGCACCAACATCAGAAACATGGAAAAATTCACTGATGTCAGTAGCGATGAACTCTAATTCTTGTCCAGCAACGCAAGAATAAAAGTTACCATTGGGTTTTACTTGCAAGTTGCAGTAAAATTTCCTGACGGCATTGTCAAAAATATTTTCGGCTACTTCGAAAAAGTCTCGGTAGCCGAGATGGTCAAAAGTGGAAGCATATTCAGAAAAGATGGTGAAATTTACAAAAGCTCCATAACAGATTTTACGTCCGGAAAAAGAGTCGAACCAAAGGTCAGAGAATTCCTTGTCGGGGAATAAGGTTGAGTCGTAATCCTCTGAGCCTAAGGGTCGTGCTGGACTAAATAGACTAGCCGGAGTATAATCCGAAGAGGAGGATCCGCCTTGGGAAGTAGAAGCCCTTTGACGCTTAGGAGCCATTGAAAAAAAAATGGGAAAGGAAGTAGATTACCTTAAAAGAGGAGGAAGAACAAGAGATTGGATAGCCCACCAGATCACCTAGGATACTTGCTAAGGAGGAGTAGGAAGAAGTTTCTAGGTGAAAGGAGAAGTAATCTCGAAATTGTGAGTGAAAAAGATTTGAGGAAGATGGGTATATAAAGGGGTTAGGGCCGGATGTTCGTTTCTGGAAACATAACAGCGCCGACCGAACTCGGTCCGAATTCGGTTGTGAGTTCTGTCAGCAGGATTTTCAAAATATTTTATCGAAACAGTTTATAAGAAAGGATTTTTTGGAATATTTTGTAAAAGATGTATAATTGAAAAATGGGTAGGCTTTTTGGAGATGTGGACTGGGATAACCCTAAGCCAGTATTATCAGATTGATTTTACAAAATAAATCCTAGACTCAATAAAATATAAAAATACAGAATAAAATATAAAATGAGTCAACTTCATATTTGATGATGTCTATGCTTTGTTGATACAGTACAACGCCCGTTGATATTGATTTCATATCTCCTGAAATGATTAGCAGCAGTTTGTATATTTTGTGTATTGACTTAAGTGTATGTTGATTATCAAAATCGGGTGTGACCAAGGAATGTGCCAACAGCACGCTTGGCAGTAGTAGTGGTGGCGTGCTTGGCAGCAGTAGTGGTGCGCTTGGCACCCCCGACGGTAATCAGTTCTTCGTAAGCAATTTGGTCGAACTCGACGACCAAAGTCTCCAAGATCGTGTCGACCGATGCAACATCGAATTGAGTTGTCACCTTCTCGTCAGAGGATAATCATTTAGCACCTCTAGAGGAGGGGGTGAATAGAGTGTGTGCATGTGCAGCAAAAAAATCACCACTTTAAAAATTTAACAGATTATAAACTTTGGTAGATAAAAGAGACAGTAAATTAAATGCAGTAATCAAGAGATAGAAAATCAAACTCAGTGAACACCACGATATATACTGATTTTCCTCTGAGAGAACTAATTCAGTCGTGAGTACTCTTGCCCGCTGTTAATCTACTATTCACAAGCTAAATGAGAGCTTGCCGTCTCTTTATAATATCGTGCTTGGTGACGAGCGCACGACCGACTCCGACAAACTTAAACAACGAAAACTGGAATGTTTTTTGAATTGCAACCTCTTTACAACTCTTTGAACCAAAGATTATAAATCGAACAGAATGTTACTGACTTTAGCTAAGAGTGGTATAAGCGAGTTTTTAAAGTTTCAGAACGATGAAAAACACTTAGGTATAGATAGAGAGAAGAGTGAACAAGTGATTTGGAAAGATAGAAATCCTTCTTTATTTATAATGTTTTTCCTAACAGAACTCGGACAGAATTCGGATTAAGTTCGGATGCTAGAATGTCGCATTCGAACGTTGCATACTGATTTGGTGGCAACATAAGTTCAAAAATCCTAGAACGAACTCGATCAGAGTTCTGGCCGAATTCTATCTATTCAAAATAGGATTTTTGTTGATCCAAATTACGTAGGATTTTTGGCTATACGGATATGTGAAATTTTGAGGGATTGGGTAGACTTTTTGGATTTGTGGACTGAGAAAACTTAAGCTAGTAATTATACTGAACGATCTCACATTTTATATTTCCTAGACTCAATAAAATAAAAATACAAAAGAAAATATAAAACGACTCGATCTGGATTTCGTTGCAATCTTGTCTGGATGATGATGTAACGTTCCTTATAGATGTAGGATATAGGCATAGTACGTTCTTCGGTATTGATTTCAGTAACCTATAATGTCTGTAGCAGTTCGTATATGTCGTTGATTATCAAAATCAAGTGTTACCATTAGCCAATGGGCCAACAATCTCCCCTATTTTGATAATTGACAAACTTGAGTCTATACCAAAATTAAAAAAAATGTAACTTTGAAATACTATATACCTGACTTATCGCAGAGAATTTATGTTCAATGTTTTGGTATTGCTCTTCTCCCCCTTTGTCATATACGCAAAAATGAGTAGCTCCCCCGCAATATATGAAGCCAACAAATTTAACATCGACAAAAGAAACAGACAGAGTAATATCCATACCGAAACAAGTTATATCTCAATAGAACTGGCAGCAGTGTAAATGAACTAAAATCTCACATAGCATGAACTAGAATATAACTGAAAATAAATACAATAAAGTCATAACTAAACGAGTTTATGACTGCTACATAAGTCCAACTAAAGAAGTTTTGACTACTACAAAGTGCATAACTACATAGATCATCATCAACATACTAGAATCACACAAAAAAAACTAAGCCAAAATCCCAAATCACATCTGAGAGTCATCATCAGCTGCAGGAGCAGGTGGCTGAGGATCGAAGTAAGCTGTAGTCAGATCAAAGTATTCGAAAGTGGTCGAATCATCAAACCTCGGCCCATTGAAGCCAGGATGATGGATGATCGAAAAAGGAGCTGAAGGATGATGCGCCAAACTCCAGTACAGATCAGCAATGCCATTCCTCAAGATCTGTGCCTGAGAAGTATGGCGGAACTCTACATTAATATAACTTTGATGACGTTTTCCAGAGAGAGTGACAAAGTCATCAAAGCGATGATAGAACTAAGGATGAAATCCTGGAGCAACAGGGGCAGGAGCTGGAGCGTCTGGATCAGCATAAACATCAGCAGGAGCAGTACCGGGTGGAGGTGGAGGTAAAGGATATTTCCTAGACCTAGTCAGCTCAGAAGATGACCCGAAGATAGGACATAAATCAAGTTTGATTTAAAATCTCCTAAAGATGATTGCTAGATTCATGGGGTACAAGAGGTTGTGCCCCACTCTCCTACAACTAATCATCCAAGCCATAAATGTCTTGGGAACAGAAAAAGTAACAATGAAGTGAAGGTGGTTTATGGCAGACATCTCAAAAAAGGTTATCTCATCAGTAGATCCCTTTTTGGGAAGCAAAACAGAATAGAGAAAGTGATGTAATTCATAGAAATATTGATTAAGGTGCTTCGCATACAGCCTACCGCCCCGAGGGATTGGGTTAAGATGACACATTGCAGCCTTAAGGTAATTAAGGATAACATCTGCGGAAAATTGAACTCGGTTTATCTCAACTAATTCTTTGTCGTTGTCTGGCATATAGAAGTATTCACTAAGGTCAGTTGAGTTGTCTGACATATCGCCATCGTCTTTTATTTGCATGTTACAGTAAAACATACGAACGACATTATTATAGATATCACTAGAGATTTCAAAGAAATCGCGGAGACCTAAATTTTCAAAAGTTGAGGCGTACTCCGAGAAAATAGTAAAGTTGATGGATTGACCGGGGTAAATTACCCGATAGCAAAAAGCGTCAAACCATGAGTCCAATATTTCCAAAGATGGAAATAAAGTCGTGTTATATTCCTCTTTGCCGGTAGGGCGAGTAGGACTAAACACATTTACGGGTTGATATTCGGAGGTAGAAGATGAAGCCGTGGACTCACCTTTCCTTTTCTTAAGAAGTTTAGGAGCCATAGAATTTTGAAAAGGAGAATGATAGAGATATACCTTAAAGAGAATAACAAAAAGGAGTGGAGATCACTTTCTTGAGGTTTGTTGATCTAAGAAAATTGGAGATAGGAGCTAAGAAGAGGTGGTTGCAAACTAGGGTTTTTGGAGTTTTTCGTTCGGGTGTGAGGAAAAACGAAGGAGAAGTTGAAGTTATATAGGGAGCTAGGGCCGGCTGTGCTATTCTGGAAACTTAAACCGACGCTAACTGAACTCGGTCCGAGTTCTGGCTGAGTTTGACCACTTGTTTTTCCATTTCATTCTATGCATAATGAATAATAAATAGACTTAATAACTTTTAATTCTTCAATTTAGTAATATCCATTACTTTGGGTTAGCTGTAGGGGATAGATCCCAGCTAGTGGTAGTCCGAAGACTAGTCCACCGTGTCACTTAGGATGCGTTTGATTGCAAGGTGGAAAATATATGGAAAAGAAATTAATTCCATGGAATTATTTTCCTAGGAAAAAAATTCCATGGAATTTTAAAAAAATTCATGGAAAACTTAATTTGGGTGTTTGATTGCCATTATTTTCCACGAAAAATAGTTATTTTCCATGGAAAATGATATTTTCCTATGGGTTGGACAAGTTTTATTTTCCACCATTTTATATGAAAATATGGAAAATGATAGTTTTTTGGAAAATAATTCCATGAAAAATATAAGCTATCAAACACTACAATTTGTGGAAAATTTATGATGGAAATATTTTCCATGGAAAAAAAAGCCCAATCAAACACAGCCTTAGACTTTTACGCCTTTTTGACAGAAGGGCCCTTTCGCCTTGTACCCAAAATAACTTTAATTAATAAATCTCAAAATATCAAGTTTTAAGTATTTTTATTAAACATAAATTATTATGAATTTGAAAATTCAAGTATGCCCAACTCTCGATGCAGATAATTGAAACGGTCTTCAGCTAGTAGTTTTATGAAAATATCTATTAATTGATGATCTGTGTTAATAAATTCTAAGCAAATATCCCCGTGTTGTTGGTGATCACGTAAAAAGTGATGACATATCTCTATGTGCTTTATGCGTTAGTGACAAACAGGGTTCTTAGTCAAATTAATCATGCTAGTGTTATCATAATATATGGAAATCTTTATGTAGTGTAGATTGTAGTCTTCTAGGGTTAGCTTCATCCGTAAAATTTGAGCACAACAACGTCCTGCGATGATATACTCAGCATCAGTCATTGATAGAGCTACAGAATTTTATTTCTTGCTAAACCAGTAGACTAAAACTTTTCCTAGAAAATGACATGTACCGCTAGTACTTTTACGGTCTACTTTACTTCCTGCAAAATTTGCATATGAATAACGTATCAGGTCAAAAGATATGGTTCTGGGATACCACAAGCCGACTGTAGAAGTTCCCTTAAGGTATCGAAAGATACGCTTAACGACGCATAAGTGTGATTCCTTAGGATTAGCTTAATATCTAGCACACATGCAAATGGTAAACATTATATCAGGGCGACAAACAGTTAAATATAATAAACTAGCAATCATACCTCGATACTTACGCTGGTCGACTACTTTGCCACTTTTATTAATGTCAAGCCAAGTTGATGTAGCCATTAGAGTTCTGATAGGCTTTACATTGTCGAAGTCATACTTCTTCAGTAAATCCTTTTATACTTGGCTTGGTTGATAAAAGTTCCCTATGAGTGTTGTTTGATCTAGATTCCTAGAAAGTAGTTAAGCTCTCCCATCATACTCATTTCAAACTCACTCTGCATACACTTAGCAAATTCTTGACAAAGTTTTTCGTTAGTAGAACCGAATATTATGTCATTTACATAAATTTGTACAAGAAGAATACAATCATTAAAAGACTTGATAAATAAAGTAGTATCAACTCTTCCTTTTGAAAATCTATTTTCAAGTAAGAAGGCACTTAGGCGTCCGTACCAAGCACGAGGTGCTTGTTTGAGTCCATATAGTGTTTTCCTAAGTTTGAAGACGAGATTGGGTTTTTTAAAATCTTCAAAACCAGGGGATTATTTCACAAAACCTTCCTCTTTTAAAAAACTATTTAAAAATGCACTTTTAACGTCCATTTGAAATAGTTTGAAATTATGCAAACATACAAATGTACAAAACATATGGATAGCTTCTAGTCTAGCAACAGGAGCATATGTCTCGTCATAATCAATATCTTCTTCTTGATTATAACCTTGTTCCACTTGATGTGCTTTGTTGCGTAGAACTTATCCATCCTGTAAAACCCCTAAATTTCTACTATTTTTTAAAAATAAATTTGGTACTGATTTTTTTTATTTTGTATTGTACGTCGCGTAGTTGCATTGTACGTCGCACGCAAAATTTTGTTTTTCGTAATTGCTCGACTAGTGCGAATATGTGCGAGCGTACATATTTTTAGAAAAACATTTTTTCTATTTTTATAGTTTAAAACTAATATATGTAACAATTATTTTAGCTACCATACCAACATTTCCAAGTCCATTATTTTATTTATAAAAAGTCTTTCGTTTATAAAAATTATTAATAATAAATAATATTCTTTGTGCATACATATGTATTTCATAAATATTTTATTAGTTTATTTTTAAATAATAATATAATTTTCAAAATTAATTATTATTATAATTTTAGTGTTCATAAAAATATATTTTAAAACGGTTGATATTTGTTAAAATTAATTATGATGATATACAAATTTAAATTTATGGATTTAGATTTATCTATATTTAAATGGGATTCAATTTGGAATTGATTTGAATTGTTTTAAAAATTATTTAAATTAAGTAGCGAATTATCTATTTTTGGTTTTAAATACTCCTAATCATTATCTATTAAGATTTTCCTCAACCCTATATATAGGGGAGGCTCCATATTACTTTCCTCCACAATTATCCCACAGATCAAATTCTTCACAATGTGAGTGCATCGTGTCCGTGACCAACATCTTATTCCATATTTACATGGTACATGGCACCTCCTTCGTGTCGGACATACCCCGACACTACCAAATCCCTAACCTAGCTAACCCTAACCCCGTCCCCGCCTACTACTCCAACCCGGCTACATCTCCTTCGTCGTACCCAACCTCAGCCTTCGCAACTCCAACTCCTCCGCGGCCGACCCGACCGAGTCCGACCGAACCCAGCCACCACCATCACCGATCATCACCACCTTCGCCACCACCCATCGCCCCGTCTCCACCAAACAACCACAGCCAATCCTCACCGCTTCCACCGTCAACCCCGACCCGACCCAGAGCCAAACACATCACCACGTGGCCGTCAACATCACGGAACCGACCCACCTCCCTACCAGCCCTCACTGTGGCACAACCACCACTGCCGTACCATCGAACCGCTGCCACCAGCACCCGACTCCCTGCCATCTCCTCCCTCACCCCGTTGCTGTCTCCGTAGCCCTGGCCAACCCAACCCGTCCAGTCGACCACCACCACCATTACCGACGCCAACGTCGACGAGCAAAAGAAATCCTACAGCCCAAAACCTACAAATAATCACAACCACCAACAAAGAAGAGGAAATAAATAAAAAAACACACACCTCCGGCTCGCCGACCACCCTCACGGTGTTGCTCCTCCCTCCCTACCGCAGCGCCGCCACTTCCACCGCTCCCTCGGCCGCACCCGAAACCCCATCGCCGGCCACCCTCACCGCGAGCGCCGCCTCACAGCACCTCCGACCGCGCCTCTCACTTCTCCTCCGTCGCGCGCCTGGTTGCACGGCCCTCCATCACCGTTATGGGTCTCCGCCTCCGTGGTCCGACCGTCGATGGTAGGAACCATCTCTCTTCCGCGGCTTCTTCCGTACCGTCCCCGCCGTAGCCCTTCCCCTCCGTCGCGGCAGCCCGGCGCCGACCTCCGCCTCTCCTTCCCACTCTTTCCGACCCCCTTTCCCTCTCTCTCATCTCTCTCTTCTTTCCCATCTTCTCCTTCTACAGTTACTTTAAATTTAGTTATATTTTTATTAGTATTTTTACTTGGGTTCTGATGTTCTTTTGAAGTGTGTTTTGCTTTTTTTTTTTTTTTTACTTTTAATGAGAACAGATATATTTTAACATTATTATTATTAGGATTATTAATATTATTATTATTGATTACTATTACTATTTTTGTTTTGTATTATTGTTAACATTATATTTAATATTTTATTATTATTATTATTAAACTGTTAATAATAAGATACTCTTGTAAGAATTGTTAACATATGTATCTTAAAAATCTATTTTAACTATTAAATATTTCCTGCAGGATAACAGTATTCCAATGCATTTTATTATAATATATTTTTATATACGGTTATGGTTATATTAAATCCATGAGTTTTACTAATATTTTTATTAATATTAAGTATTGTTATATCCATAAATAATGTTACGGTATTATTTTAAATACGATTTTTGACATGGAAATAATAATATTTTTACTACAACATTCTAGCCATTCTCTTCCAAACAAAGGGTGACATTAATATATATTCATAATATTTTCATATCAAAATATAGTTTTAGCCTAAACCAAATTTTTCTTTATTTTTAAGTATTTATAAAATATTATTCTTACTAATAAAAATAGAGCTACTATCTAATATCTAAATTTTGACAACTTAGAGTTTTTGCCGAAAACGATTTTCTTGACTTTAAAGTATTTTTAGTATTTTTCCTATAAATATTTTGACTCATGAAAACTAGTTTTTAGGAATTAGAGTTCGTATATATAATATTTATCCATTATTTCTTTTATTTTTCTCATGCCCGTAACCAATCCTATTATTCCTATTCCTTCGCCAAATCTGTACTTCCTCCTATCAACCCTAACTAATTTGACCCTTCTGGATCCAATGGAACTGTCCGTGCCACCATCAGAGGTCACCGAAGTCGCAGTTTGTGCCACCTTGATCATTGCAGTACATCAGGCGTCCTACCAGGCAAGACACCTTGTCATTTGCTGTTTATTTATTTAGTTCATATTTCATGCATTATTTATTATTTTCTTTATACAAATAAACTGTGATACATGGCATAACATGTTAGAACTTACTGTTTGTCTGCCTTTAAAAATCTTTGATGGAATTTCAATCATAAACAGAACAGTATTACAATGAAGGACTTAGATGTAGTCCAAGGAGTACACTTTTGTTTTTATCTGGGTCCTGTGTCGATGGAGCGAGTGGTAATACGTTGACTCCGTTGACGATCTGACAACGATTTTAGGTTCTCTGAAGGTCTAGGTTGCTCTGGATGCCGGAGCTTGCAGAGGGGAAGAAGACGTTTTGTGTCTCTTCCGATCTATGTGAGTAGACATGCGTCTCTGTATCTCTGATGATCTCGTTATATTTGTTTTTGACTGTGTGTGTCCGTCTTGATGAAGGAATGATCCTTTTATTTATAGCTTGCAGGCTGGCTGCTCATGCGCGCATATATCGGATGCGCCTGGTCGTAGGAACGCCATGTGGCTGATGCTGGCGGGGGCGCATGGTTGATGCCCCCTGATTTGGTGATTGAATCCTTCCTATTGCGCCTGTGGTGCTACGGGAGAGCTGACACATGACGACTGAGAGGATTCTTCGGTTGCTGAGAACTTGGGTGGTTAGCACCCCTTCGTGGACTGAACTGAGTCAAAGGACACGTGGCGTATATCCGTGGCTTAAAGATCTTAAATTTGGTGGAGAGGGATCAGATGGGATGTGCCTAGGATTGGGCGCAATGGAAGACTTAGCTCGTAACCTTCAGGAGCCACGGACCAGTCTGGCGTATGGCTTTTGAGGCGCTTACGAATCTTCGGGTGCATGGCTGCGGAGGCGCATACGAGTGGTTGGTCGGCCACGTGGCTTATAACCGACAGAGGAGAATAATAATGACGCTGACGTCAGCGGCGCTTCATTTTTTGTAAAAGCTGTTGCTGCTCTGTCATCGAGGCATGGCTGCTGTCGTATCAGACTCCAGCATTTAATGCTCTTGACGGGTGATGAGCTTTTGAGTGGACGTATTGATCTGCGTTCTACTGGGCGCATAGGGACGCATGGGGCGCGTCTTTACGGGGCACTTGGTACTGATTGGCACGTCTATATGATGCGCAGGATCTGACCGACACGTCTGTCGCATGGCGTATCTTCATTGGTCCGACTGTTGGGTTCCCAATATTTTGATTGTGCATGTTGACTGAGCTGATTCGAAGGGATAGGTTCAATACAATGAATGCAAATTCATTGCACGGAATTTGGAGAGCCCGCCACTTGGCGCTTGAGTTTTGATTTGCCCGGCCTATAAATAGCAGCAATGAGAGAGTTTGTTTCTCGTTTTCTTCCATCTTCCCGAATGGAGATGAACTTCTTCGCTCGAGCACATTCCGTTGACAAGACGCTCCCGAGGGTGAAGATGCATCGAGTTGTCTTTGTACACACTCGTGAAGGTGACTGTTACATCAAAAAGAGATCGCGGGATCCCGATGCAGGACGAAGGTGCCTGTTGCATCCAAAGATCGAGACGTTCGAGTCCCGTCTTTGTTATGCTGGAAGAGCCCCAGATCGAAATTACGGTGCTCTCCTCTTCCTTGGGCTTTGGAGAGCTCTTCCTCCAGCTAGAGTGGGGTTAATCGCCCACCCTTGTTATGCTCAATAAATGCTTCATTAGCCGAAGCACTTGATCGGGTCGAAGTAGAGCACATATGCTGAGACTTCATGATGCGCCTAACTGAGACATTGAAGAGATGCGCCTGACTGAGACGCTAAAGAGATGCGCCTGACTCAGACGCTGCAGAGATGCACCTGACTGATGATGCGCCTGACATGGGGCGCATGGCAGTTGCTGTGCCTGGCTGTAGTTTTAGGATCTTTCTTTTTGTAGAAAGCCTTTCTTTAGACATGTAATAGACTTTATATGAAATAAAAACCTTCTTTTGATGTCTATACTTTTTGTTGTCCTTTGCTGTGCCAAGTACTTTGTTTGAGCTCCCTGGTGCGTGTTTGAGTCTAGCCACGTAGTGATAAGCGCATAGGAGTTCTGGCCTACAGATGCGCCTGAAATTCCATGTTTCTACACTGTTCATTTATCTTTCCTGCTATGTATTAGTTTTCTTACACATTAAACCTAGATTTAAGGGACCACCTTTGTGTGTTGCATTCATTGGCCTTGACACATTGTACTACGAAGTTGTGTGTTGCATGTAGAACACGGACATGCGTGACTGGCTGGCTACCGGTGCGTATAAGCCGTGCGATAGGATTAACCGCTAATAGAATTGCATGCTAGTGTGACTTAGCGATTATAGAGATTTTCTGTTGTGGATACAATATAGTAGGCATTGGGCGGAAAGGATAATTACTTAGCGTATGGGCTTCAATGTACTTTCCCTTGTGATCCGGAAGCTCCGCTGGAGATTCGGGGTTGATGACCCATGATTACTGACGGCCACTGACGTTCTGCGGAACGTTATGCTCTTATTGATTGGGTCTCTGGTGCCCCAAGGGGGGGCTATGCCGATCCCATTTAGCCAGGGCCCATGCGTAGGAAGGATTGTTCTTAACTACATTTCACTTAGAACGGTTAGGCACCCTTATCCGTTAGGTACGAGTACTTTTGGTTTGGGTACTTGTATCTGATCGTAGCTTGGAACAATAACTTGTCGCGAATTAGTTCGCCACATCTTGTCTTTATTTGGTTGTAGATGTGGCTTACTACTCCGATGAGAAGTTATTGAACCTTGTTAGGGTCCGGATACCATATTGGATTCATAGCATGGAAAGATACGTCATCATGAATTAGTTTACCATCTCTTGTCCTTGTTTGGTTGGGGGGATGGTAAGCTAATTCAATAGGTGTGTATTGGACCATGTTATAATTCAATTGACTTATTTATTTGAGCAATATTTATTCAGTTTATATGGTATGATATTATGTGTCTTGTTACGTCCCTCTGAGGACCTGGTTATCTCGCCAGGTGTGTGCTCTTGTCTTTCACCGGTGCTCTAACTGTGACCATGATCATCTCTATTTATTCGAGGATGATTGCACTTGGATCGTCTTCGCTTTGCTCGCCAAATTCTTTCTTTTGTTATGTATTTCTTTTCATAGTTGGTAGTAAATTTGTCTCCGCCCAACTACATGTACCAATGATAATTCATAGTTGATTATATGGTATATTTTATTCTTGTATTTTGTGGATGAGATTAGTTGTTGTGGTTTACTGTATTTTACAGGTTATGTATCCATACGAGGCCCATGTACTTCGTATGAATACAGCTGGTATGTCTACGTTTCTAGTCCTACGTATTTTGGGACTGGAGCGTTACACATCCTCACTAAGTTTATTTTGGAACAACCATTTGGTACCAATTATTGATTGACCAATAGGTTCAGAAACAAGTTCCCAAACTTGGTTTCTCTCAAATTGGTTGAGTTCCTCTTGCATGACATCAATCCAAAATTCATCATTAAAAGCATCTGTTACTGTCTTAGGTTCTACTTAAGATATGAAAGCTACATTAGCTGCTACAATAATATCCTTAACAGAAGAACGTGTACTTAAACCTTTTGATACATTACCTATGACGAGTGTCTCTGGATGGTCTGGCATGAATTTTATTCTTTTCGGTAGACTCTCCAGATAGCTCTCTTTGGTAGCAGTATCCTCAGAAGTGTTGGATTTATTTTGTGCATCTTCATCATCACTGTCGCTAGATCTGTGACTATTGATCTCATCAAAAGTAACGTTAATAGACTCTTCAACAATCATAGATCTTTTATTAAAAACTCTATATCCCTTACTCTTAGCAGTGTATCCGAGAAATATCCCTTCATTTGTTTTATAGTCGAACTTATCCAAGTTGTCCTTGGTGTTCAGGATAAAATAGCGACATCCAAAAACATTAAAGTATAAAATATTTAGAATCCTTCCAAACCATAGCTTGTATGGTATTTTCTTCAAGATAGGTCGAATCAACACCCTATTTAAAATATGACAGGCTGTACTAACTGTTTCTGCCAAAAAAATTTAGAAAGATTATGCTGATTCAGCATGACTCTAGTCATCTCGCTTAGAGTACGATTCTTCCTCTCTACAATACCATTTTATTGGAGAGTTCTAGGACAAGAAAATTCGTGGTAGTATCCACTATCATCATAAAACTTTTTGAAATCAGTATTTACGAATTTGCCACCATTATCACTTCGGATTCGAGTAATCATGAAACCTTTTTTGTTTTTTACTTTCTTACAAAATATCTGAAATTCAAAAATTGCATCATCATTGTTTGATAAAAAGTAAACCCATGTATAACGAGAGAAATCGTCGACTATAACAAATGCATAGAGTTTACCACCAAGACTGGCGACTCTACCGGGACCGAATAAATCTATATGTATTAATTGCAAGGGTCTGGAAGTACTTACAGTGTTAATGGATTTAAATGAAGACACAGTTGCTTTATTCTTTTCACAGTCAGCACATACCATGTCTCTTTTGAATGTGATTTCTGGAAGCCCTTTTAGCAACTTTTGGGTGCATAGTCATGAAATAGTATCCATGTTTGCATGTCCTAGGCTCATGTGCCATAGCCAACTTTCATCTTGATTTGCTATCAGGCAATTTTCTACATTATTAGTAATCTCTAAAAAAAAACATAAATGTTGTCTTCCCTAATCCCTTCATATATGGGATTACTAGATGACAAATCATATGTAGAACATTTGTCTTTTACAAAGTTGATGTCATCACCATTATCCGCCAAGTGACTTATGCTCAGTAAGTTATGCTTCAATTCCGTAACTAGATAAACGTATTTTATTACTGGGTAGGGAGTCATACCAACAGTGTTGTTACCAATAATATTACCTCTCAAGTTATTGTCGAAGGAAACATATCCTTATTTTTTTCATCGATAGCGTAGCGAACAAGGATGCATCACCGGTCATATGCTGCAAACATCCGCTATCGAGAATCCACTTGCTTCTAGCATGAAAGGGTTGAGGGTCCACCTATAAAACGAGTAGATGAATCCTTCGGTACCCATTTCTTCGAGGTTCCTTTCAGATTAGTCTTAGGAATCCAAACAAGTGTTTGATTGTCAACAAGTTTTCTTGCTGGACAATACTATGATATGTGCCCGTGAGTACCATAGTACGTGCAAGTAAGTTTTGAAAATATGCTCTTCATTTCTGTGTTGACATGCTTTTGTGTCTTCTTTGGAAACCTATATGTGAAAGCATAATTGTAATTGGCGTGCTGCTTGCGTACTTTTTGTGGTTTAGTCCTCTTGGTTGTATGCTTAGCATTAGGAATAATCTTAGGCTGGGTAACTGGGATAGCCTGCTTGTCTAATTTGATTTCTAACTTATTAGAAATCATACAAGACTCTTCATATTTAATAGTCATATCTATGATTCTTTGTTCTATGACTAAGTGTCGCTTCTTCTCTATGTCATAAAGATCTTGCATTTTGACATAGTCTATTTCTTTCTTTTCGATGGTGAGGATAGTCTCATGATAGTCTACTTTGAGCTTGGCTATCTCATCTGTGTTACTGATAGCAGATGTCCTTTAATATCTTCAAGAAGATTAGACGATCGTCCTATTTCAGTTGTGTAAGCCTTATTCCCTTTGCGAGATTGCTTGTACTTGTCTAACACATTTATGTGTTCGTCAAGTAGTTCGCTAAAGGCTATCTCTATTTCATCGAAAGTAAAGTCATCATATAGAGGGTTAGAAGATACCTTATCGAAAGCCATCAGACAAACATTAGCAGTGCTGCAGGGTTTGTCCTCTTCCTCTGACTCACTAGCCTCACTCTCGTGTCAGATGCTTGTGTTAGCATACTTTTAACCTGTTGTCACTTTCCTGCTTGATCTTGATCTATCATATAGACTGCATTTCTTTGACAGTGGACAGTCCTTCTTGCTATGTCCTGACTTCTTGCATCTAAAGCATATGGTTTCTTCTTCATTGCTCTCGTGTACATCTTTCTTCTTTCAGCTTGATCTCTCAAACTTGAAGTTTTTGACTAGCAGGACTTGCTCATCACCACTAGATGATTCTTCGTCAGAATCATTACATACGACTCTTTTGGATTGTGCTTTGAAGACGATAGATTTTTCTTTGGGGGTTGCTTTTTCAAATTCTTGTAAGTCCAACTCATGGGTCATCAGCTTGCCTATAAGTGTCTCCAGAGTCATTGTGGTAAGATTGTTTCCTTCAATGATCGCAGTTGTCTTTCGGTTCCAATTCTTGGATATAGCCCGTAGCACCTTTCTGATCTTCTCATGGTTACTGTAATCCTTACCAAGAATTGCAAAGGATTAATAATATCTAGGAAACGAGTAAACATCTGTGTAATTGACTCGTCGGGTTTCATCTTAAATGATTAATATTTCTGTGTTAGTCTGCTGATTTTGGATTCCTTCACTTGGGAGGTACCTTCATGAGTTACCACAAGAAGTTTCCAAATCTCATAAGACGTAGTACAGGTAGAAATATGATTAAACTCCATTTTATCAATTGTACAGAATAGTGCATTGACGGAACGTGCATCTAGACTAGCCTGTGTCTTTTTATGCTCTATGTATTTGTCATGTGGCTTATCGACAAGTACACCATCAATTACGGTTCTAGGCGGTTTCCTGTAACCGTCTGTCATAATTGACCAAAGATCAAATCGAGTGACTTAAGAAAGAAATTTATTAGTGTCTTCCAAAAAGTATAGTTTGTTTCATCAAATAGTGGAGGTCTATTTATGGATTGCCCTTTACCGTGGAATATAGAATTCGTGACTGCCAAATATACTCTCTAGAGTGGTTATGTATAAGTATAGCCTGCCTTGATACCTCCGTTGAGCACCTCTAGAGGGGGATGAATAGAGTGTATGTGTATGTGCAGCAGAAATAATCACTACTTTAAAATTTTAACAGATTATAAACTATGGCAGATAAAAGAGACAGTAAATTAAATGCAGTAATCAAGAGATAGAAGATCAAACTCAGTGAACACCGCGATATATATTAGTTTTCCTTTGAGAGGACTAATCCAGTCGTGAGTACTCTTGTCTGTTGTTAATCCACTATTCATAAGCTAAATGAGAGCTTGCCGCCTCCTTACAACACCGTGCTTGGTGACGAGCATACGACCGACTTCAACAAACTTGAACAACGAAAACTGGAATGTTTTCTGAATTGCGAACCCTTTACAACTCTTTGAACCAAAGATTCTAAATCGAACAGAATGTTACTGGCTTTGGCTAAGAGTGGTATAGGCAAGTTTTGAAAGTTTTAGAACGATGAAAAACACTTAGGAATAGATAGAGAGAAGAATGAATGAGTGATTTAGAAAGATTGAAATCCTTCACTATTTACAGTATTTTTCCTGACCGAACTCGGACAGATTCGGGCTGAGTTCGGATGCTAGAATATCGCATTCGAACGTTGCATGCAGATTTGGAGGCAACATAAATTCAAAAATCCTAGACCAAACTCGGTCCGAACTCAGACCGATCTCGGTCAGAGTTCTGGCCGAATTATATCTATTCAGAATGGGATTTTTGTTGATCCAAATTGCATAGGATTTTTGGGTATATGCATATGTGGAATTTTGCGGGATTGGGTAGGCTTTTTGGGTTTGTGGACTGAGAAAACTTAAGCTAGTAATTATCCCAAATGATCTCACATTTTTTTATTTCCTAGACTCAATAAAATGAAAATATAGAAGAAAATATAAAACGACTCGATCTGGATTCTTATATATATATACATATATATATATATATATATATATATATATATATATATATATATATATATATATATATATATATATATATATAACAGAGAAGGAGGAATTCTGTTCCAAATAATTTTTGGAACGCCTATATGACGTGCCTAATTGCGGCTCCTCCTCCTCCAAATTTATAATGGCACCATTCTACCAAGGTATAAATCCCTTAAGAATAAAGGCATATAAAGGTAAAAAAAAAAAAGGGAAGAACCTAGGGTGATGCATATTAAAGACATTATATGGAATTGGATGAGCTGAAATGCATGTAAAGTTACAGGAACAAATATAGAATAATGAACTACAAAATTAACCAAGAAAATTTTGAATGCTTATGTTTTTTTAACAGAAGTTATATATGAGCCGAACCAACTTAAGCTCGGCTTGTGGGTAATTAGATGTCTTTTGGGTAAAATTTTTGTATTACAAAAAATAGTATGGAAAGTGAATAACTTAGTGTAAACATATCGAAGCAGAAAGAAACTGAATAATAATTTATAGAACTTTTTGCAATCAGAAGCATGCGTATGCATTTATGCACTGGAAAGAATATACTTATACATGCATAATTATCATTAATGTTTCATAGATAAGATCATGTGCCAAAACAAAAAATTCCATAGCTTTCCTAAGACTGGTGCCATACCCATGATCATTGAGGCCTAAGCTGAGCGAACATGCTGAGATGAGTCTAATGACAATTCCTAAAAGCAAAAATATGAAGGTATATAAACACGATTCAACGAACATGGATGAATAAGCTACTATAAACAAAATTCAGCCAAAATGCATAGACACATAAATTCAAAACGTAATCATTTGCTATGAGAAATAAATCACATATGGTGTGTATTATGTGTCGTGTGTGTATGTAGATAGAAGGATAAATTGTCAGGAAAATGACATAAATGTAACAACCAGTACTAGTTTTGACATTTAATTATAGTTAAACTTTACCAAATATATATATATTCAAAACTTTGTTGATAGAGTCCAATCCCCCTCAATTTTTAAGAACTTTACACGGCCTGACCCAGAACACATGTGAGCTCCTAACTCATACCTGGAACATAATTCACTCCCTAAAACACAGTGGTCGAAAGTCAAAGAACTCATATCCCACCAACCCACATAAACTACTATCGAAGTACTAAAAAGTAGTCTTGTAACAATAGGAGTGTCCTTGTCACTCTCTAAACCCTTTATGTGTCTACTTCGTATCATAAGCCAAAACCTACCTTTACAGAGGGGAGAATGTATTGGATTGCAAGATTTGGCAGAACTTCTTCACCTTACCAGCAGCTGTAATGCACACTTTAGCTTCATTATCACGAAGAAGACGAACATAAGCTGGCACCAAATCCACCCTACAAGAATAACCATTTATGCACCTCGAAGCCTAATACCTCTAAAGACTTTTAGGGCAAAATTCATGTTTAAGGAAGAACCAATGCTATGGTCTTTGATATTATCAAATAAACTGTTACTTGAATATGAGCACGAAATTACTTAGCAAAGTTCAAGTAAAGTGCAGATAAAACACAAAGTAGACACATAAAGGGTGTCCTTGTGCAGGGTCTTGAGAGTGTCAATATGTACATTGCCTTCCCCCAAGATGCAAGATTATATCCTTGGGTCCTATTACTTACTGATACTGATGCACCACACTCTATATCTCTGATACTTTAGGTTTATCTCAATACCAATTGGAATATCAACAAACCCCTAATCCCTTACACACACAAATGCACAAACTAATGTACTGTTGCTCCTTAAATCTATAGCTATTATATTTATGGCTGTTATTTATATGAGAATCTGTATGACACTATATACTGAACAGGTCCCCTACAGTGCACATGAGACACCCTTGACCTACACATAATGGTACAAAAAGTCTGAGTGCACTTACCTACTGTCATTACACATTTGTGTCAGTAATCATATTAAAAGATGAAAATATCAAGTTCATAAGTTAAAGAGTAAAAAAGATAAACGCAAATCAGAAGAAATATAGAGTTCTGAGAACTGGAGTGATGTAGCTGGATTTTCCAAATGCTCTCATAAGAAAGTTTCGAAAAGTGGAGTGATGTAGATGGATTTTCCAAAACTCTCTTCCTAATGTCGTGTTGTATTTGTGTTTATTCTACATAATTATTATCTGTGGAATTGGTGTATATGTAACATGGC
The DNA here is from genome assembly GCA_029216955.1 of Iris pallida. NCBI lineage: Eukaryota > Viridiplantae > Streptophyta > Magnoliopsida > Asparagales > Iridaceae > Iris > Iris pallida. Next base: position 19,070,585 of record JANAVB010010791.1, on the reverse strand, counting down.
ACTACAGTAATTGAAAAATTGCAGTAATATTCTTTAACTGGTAGAGTTCCTCAATACAATTACCTGAATACAAACATGACTATACACTGGTTAAAAATAAGCTATTCTCTATTCAATTCTTGACACTACCATTAACATTCATATTTACCATGAATAATCAAGATGATAAAAATTTGTGAAAAAAGAATATTTATTCAAATCCAAAAGATGGGTGATTGTCAGAAGAAATGCTACAAACTGCCCTACATCTATTACGTCTATCTTAAATGTAGCAATAACCAGTCGCATTACCTGCTCCCATGAATACTAGTTAAGCTCTAATCACTATTCCAAGTATTGAAGTTCACAAGAAAGAACACAAATAGTATAATTAGCTAACGGTAGAGGGCAAACATGGTCTCCACTCATTAGTTTCCATTATTAAGATTATAGCATCTGGGACTCGTAAACTATGACAACCACCATACCCCGTCTCAACAGGGATTTATGAATCATTATCAATAAATTATTTGTCATAAAAGGCAGCAGGATATAAGGTATTCTATCAAGTCGGTTTCCTCAAAAAAAAGTATGGTAATTTTGTAGTTGTGACCATCTTCTATAAAACTGAAGTATGACTGTAGTTACGAATGAATGTTAACCACACTAAAGTTTTGCCCTTCTTCTTTGCCTTGGGAAGGGACCAACAATTTTGTCCAAGACATCAAACCGCCTCATTATTCCTTACATATGTAAACTATTATTCCTGATGAAGATTGTTTGATAAATGAAAAGTAATTATGATTTATGATTGAGCATTATAGTTTCACATCGGCCCATTTACTTTCAAAGGTGTCTCTTGTCTATCCCAAGTAGTCCTTCTGGCTATTCCAAAGGTAAGAAAAAAGAATAATATCTTGGATCAAGTCTCCAAAGGCACATTGTTCACTTGACAAGCTAGACTTCACCAAATTGCAATTCTGACTATGTAGGAATCAAAGCCACAGCTAGCAATAAACATAATGCTAGTTAGCAAAAGGTCTATGTAATGCCTATCAGAGAGAGGAAGTAGACTTCACCAAATGTGGTGAAAACCTATATGAATACCTTCCAATATAATTCCAAGAAAACAAAAGAAGCCAAAAGTGGCAGGTGAGTCTATATTATGGTGGGGGAAGAAAATCTTGGGTGCCAAATAAAACACAATAGATCCTGGAAACTATGTCTACTAAAAAAATTTTGTGATGCACAACCATCAAACTGAGCCTGGGTGAGTTGGATTTTGGAGGATTCCAATAAATTTGTGTTACTTTTTTGCTTTATTTATATTTCAGTTTAGATATGATTGGGACTACGGAGTACTGAGATACAATTTAGCTTCATCATGTATTTGGTTACATATGAAAATTGCAATTACTCAAGATTGAGTTTGAGGAATAAAATAAGTGCTAAAAGAAACCCTAGTTTTTTTCTCAAAATCTCCTTCCTAATTATGTATATTTTTGATAAAGTATTCTGCTGCTGCAATTGCTGGATTCGACAATGGATCATACCAAATGTGCTAGAAAGGATGGCATTTTACATATCATATATTTCAATTATACATATAAATTAACCCTTTAATTCTTTTTAGGGTTTCAAAATAGTAAGGGCATAGAAATATCTTAGGGTTTGTCGTCCTTGTATCATTGGAGAGTGCGAGAACGGCGAGACGAGGATGACAAGATGAGGACGGAGAGACGAGACCCATCGTGATCCAGCCGGTGACCATGACGACGACGATGGAGTGGTCGTGATCCCATTGCAGTAGTCAAGATACCGTGATCCCACCGTGAACTCAGATGAGATACGTCGTGATCCCTCGTGGTAAGAAAAGGGGTTTTAGTTCCCGCGTGGTGAGGAAGAGGGTTTTCAGTTCCCGCTTGGTTTGGGAATTATTGTGGCTCCCGGTGGCAAAAAGAAGGATATATCCATTCAAAACCTAGGCACGGTTTGGTGGGTATACGTGATCATAATCACGTGATTTCAATTCTTCATTAAATTTTCATTTGGAACGGTTTATGTATGTTCCAAAATAAATAATTTTTATTAAAAATAAAAAACAAAATATTTGGAATGTTTTTTTTTATTTTGGCACAGTTTTTTTTCCGTTCCAAAAGTTAGGCACGGTAAATAGGCATTCCAAATTAAAAAATGCTTAGTGTTCCTAATTAGCTATTTTGGTATAGTGTCCTAAAATGTCATTTGGCACTCCTCTTTAATTTTTTAAGATTTAAATTGCAAATCTATCCATGCACTTAATATGACATTAATTTGTGTATGTAAGGAGGGAGGAGTGTAGGATGGCATTTTAGGAGTGTCAATACTGTTAATGCAGGGACAAATCTAGAATTTAAATATTAAAAAAATTAAAGAAGAGTGTCGAATGACATTAAGGAGTGCTAATAGCAGCCCCCTAATATATATATATATATATATATATATATATATATATATATATATATATATATATATACATATATATATATATATATTATGATTTATGAGAATTTTATAAATAATTACTTGGTTTTAAATGCAGACTAGTTGAACATTGAAATCTAGTTTGTGTTGAAACCCAAACTTTCTTAATATTTTTCTATGTTGTAAATCATGTACTCCTTGATATGAACCCATGATTACCATTATTTTTTTCATTTTTTCAGAATTTAAACCATTAGATTTTCTATTATTAATTGGTTACAATCAACCTGATAAGTTGACAAAATTGTATTACTAGTTAAAAGTATTAATTAGATACTCTGTTTTCTTGAAATGATATAAGTAAATAATGTTCAAAATAATATTTTTATAAATATTTCATAATTAATATATGATATTTTAAGTTTATAAAGATATTGTTTTATCAAAGTAGCATGATACTATATGTAGTATTTATAGTCATATTTGTTTGTAGAGTAGTTTAGCTAGATTATAACCTAGTTAAGATTAAATATGGTATTGTTATAAGTGGTGTGTGATGTTCCATTAAGGCATAGTTAATTCCTACTTTTATGATGTTTTAGGATCTCGTGTCTACCCGATCGTGACTAATGCAGACGGTTCGTTGCTAGCTCATCCCCAGATTCCAGGTAATTTACCTTGCCATATTGTTCTGTTAAATTTTATGATAAATTTCTTCTATTGCTAGTATATTTTTATAGTAGTGTGGATCCAAGTATGACTTGGGTGTGATCGATGTTGTCATCGATGTTTGCATGCGTGTGTATGACTTAGTGTGTAGATGATATTCCCGAAAAGTTGAAGTTATTCTCAATAGCTTTTGTACCTTGTCACGTACCATTACACAACATGTGAGTGAGATTTATTGTGTTGGTACGAGCTTACGGATTCGGTTAGCTACCGGTGTGAGTAGTTCGTGTGTTGGTATTGATTTGATTGAGTCTAGCTAGTGACTTACATTGAGATATGGATTGTCCGAGTCATGGATATGACTTGTGCAATGCATGGAAAGAGAAGAATATTAGTAGGCATATGAGAAGCCACATATTAGCCTCAGTGTTGCCCAGTAATGGGTTATTATTTTCCCGGTAATGGGTGTATTGCTAGAGGATATATCCGGCAGCGGCCGCTGACCGCGCGTCAGAATACAGTCGGAAGGTATGCTAGTATATACATAAGCCTCTAGGGGATGCTATGCTTTATTTCTTTACCTACTCATGTGTGCCAAAGTTGTTTTCAACTTGCATAAACAAAGATGGTTAGAGCCCTTATTTTATCTGTAATTTATTCAGTTCATATTATGGCATGTTCTTTTGTATCTTGCTATGTCTCTCTAAGGACCTGGTGATATCTCCAGGTTGTTGCTGAACTTATAATATAAATAGGTGGATAGTATAATTTTGACTGCAGGTTTCAGGTACCATTTGTAGTGTTACTTATTCATTTTCTTGTGCTTTCTTTTTCTTATCGTGTTATATCCTGCTCATTAGCTTAGTTTGCAAACTTATGTTATTCTCGAGTTTGCTCGGACATGTGTATTATAGGACGTCCGACCTATATTACATGTTGTTCATTCTTGTTTCATTTACTTGTATGTGGATTAATGTATAGTTGAGATAGCATAGTTTAGTACACTTCTACAACATAGTATGTCTGGGAAAAGTCCATTAAATTGGATAACTTATTCTAGATCGTATTAGCTGACATGCTTGCGTTTATAGTCCTATGTATTTTTGGACTGGAGTGTGATATGTTTTTGGGGTGGCCCATGCAGGTCGAGATCAAATTATTTCAGTTACGTTACTGTACCGAACTAGCCTGCATTAAATATATTAGAATCTCAATCCATAATTGTAAATGAAAACTCTTTTGACTTTATCTATCGCCTTCGGAGCTCTTATTTGAAGTCGATCACCTTTTTTGAACTCCCTATTATGCATTATCGACTTTTCCTATTTCGGAAGGACGAACACTTGTGCTTGATGGAATTTCTTTGATTATGTTTTGTCATAGAAGAACACATGTTGATTATTAATCCTGAGGTTGATAGTTATCTATAGTAGGAATAGTTAGGATAGACTGGGTATGAGTGAAATTCTAGTGTTTTTATGTATATGGTTTAGTTTGGTAGAAAGACCTCATTTAATCGATTTTGGACATTCCTACCCCTTCCTTAAAAGATAAAGTTGAATTAGAAGTTTTTCATATTTATAAGGATTATTAGGAGAATAAGTTAGAATATTTCATAATGGCTAGAATGACTAGAGATACGATTTGAAAGATTATACTGTTGGATTTTGAGATTAGTCGTAGCCCTAAACCAAAAATATACCACCTTTACGAAAGAATTTCAGAAGATACGATTTAAGGATAAAATAATTAGATAAGTTTTGAATTGATGATTAGACATGAACATGTATAGAATTTTATCCTTACAATGAGTTAAGAAATTTTCACTAGAAGGATATATAGACATGATATTGTGTACTTATGATAGAAAATAAGAATTCAATTAGGATAATAGCCTGGTTGAGACAGATTCACTAGGGAGATAGATATTAGATGATCAGATATAAATGATCTATTATGTCAAAAGTGGACAATAAGAGAGAGTCAATAGGGCATAAGAACCTTGAACATAATGTATAGGTTGCATTATATCAAGACAAACATCTCTATATATGGAAGGGACTAGACTTGAAATGACATATTTAAAACCAGGATTAGAAGATTGGCCAATAGGTTTATATTATGTCTGGATTATTAGATCTAAGTGTTTGATTAACCCATCCTCGACCTTTGCTTAACAGATAGGCGTACAATGGTTAGACGTGTTTATAATTATTGTATAGCTTCTTATAGCTAGAAAGAGCATATTATTATTTGTATTATTAAGGAATTTTTAATATCACTTATAGGAGTATAATAAAGATTAAGGATAGATTGAGTTTAAGTATCATTGTGATTTTTTTATCTTTTGTGGTTGGTCACGGCTGAGTACTCGATAGTGGAGTTAGAAATATTACCTTAAGTAGACTAGTAAATCCTTCATCGATGCATTTTAGTTAGAGATCTCAGGGGAGTTGTAATTAGAATAGTTGTTCGGATTAAGATGCACGTAGTAGTTATACAGATGAAAAAATCATAGGAGTATTAATATGTTTAGAAACAAAATGGAAGAGGAGCAATGATGAAATTGCAAGAAGGGTTAGTAAGTTGATACGATGATTATCTATGATAACGTAATGAGGATTACGAATAGTATATGTCTTAGCGAGTTGTATGGGTGTAAACTCAACCTTAAAGACTCATGGGAAGGATGAGAAACTTAGGTCGGGGAAATAGATGATATAAGTTTTATGATAAGTAAGAGTAATGTTAGGAAATCATGATGATATACAAGTATATTAATAAAGAATAGAGAAGTATATTGATAAAGAATAAAGAAGCAAAGCCAATATCATAGGTTAATGAGAGACTCATGATTAAGACTATATTATAAGACATTTAGGAACCGAAACAAGCAACAAAATGATGTGATATGAAAAGAGAATTAGAATTTGAAGATGGAAATGCGGGAATGAAATAGAAGGCGACCTTACATGATTAATAATTGGAATATAAGGTTTGATTTCCAAATAGAGGATAGTAAAATCTTTAGAAATGAAGTTGTGCTATAACGGAGAAAAAATACAGAAGTTAATTGCTACTAAAATTTTCAAGGATCAAAAAAAGTTAAGGATCTTGGCAGATTATATTATCAGCATTATTCTTAGAAGCTACATATGAGGAAAGTTGGCCCTAGAATTGAGCAAAATAGTGGAAGAGGAGATAAGATATATAAATTTTAAGATGAGATAAGTTAGATTATGGCTTAAGCTTTGCTAGAAGCATTCTTAGGAATCTAGTGTTATCCTAGGAAACTAGGATAGATAGGCTATACCATAGTATGAGTTGGTGTGCAATTTCTTCAGTCTATTTTGGTTATCCTGGACCCAAGATTAATCTAGTAACCAGAAGTTGTCGTTTGTTAGAGATTGTACCACTATCCTTTCAGTTGATGATTATCTATCTTATGATTGCATCGTCGTTTTGTAATTTGGAAATACAAATCAATCTGAAATACGTGATTGAGAATATCATAACCCTCCCTGAATCGTGTTGTATTCTTTTTTTTTCTTTTTTCATTTTTGAATCCAATCATGTGATATTACTCTTTAAACTTATTGAAATTTCCTCTTATGTTGATTTATAATAATTCTTTTCATGATTTCCTTGATCTTGTTACTCTATTATCCATGCCATATGATGATCAAAACTCTATATATCATCTCGCCCAAGATATGTTTGACCAAGCAATTTCTACTGCCTTGTTGAAAGCATGATCTATTTAGGAGTAGTATAGATTTGATAAAAAAAATTCTTATAGAACTATTGACCATTAGCATCATAGTAGCACCTAGATTCCTTTGAAATTTTGTGACTACCGTCATAAATATATAATACTCTCGTATCTCCCCTTCGAATTAGACCTTCCCAAAAACCTTACAAATAGGATTATGACTAGAGTTTTCGTTGCCAACTTAAATGCCTATAAGTTGGGTAGTCGAACTAAGCATACCCTAGCTCTTAGGTCGTGATGCCAACTAGGATTCCATTGATAACTATGTAACCTATACTTTAGGGAAATTCGATACGACTAGTTGTATTGGACTTCTTCAAAGATTAGTTCTTTTATCCTATATATCGTGCCTTAGTTTAATTTTGAGGATAACTTTTTTTAAGGTGCATAGGTTGTAAAACCTCTGAATTTTATAATTTATTTTTGGTATTTATTTATAATTAATTAATTAATACTTATATCTCATTTTGAAATTGAGTATAAAGACCTTTGTCGTACTTTTGACTTTAGTAGCACAATAAATTCTATTTCTTTCAAGCAAATTTTATATGCTTGACCTAGACACATATACTTCCATTCTGACTATCATTTTCCACTCAAACATATCTTCTTGTACATTATTTTTTTATCGCACAATATCCGAGCCAAAAAAAATGTAATTTCTAGCACCTACTGTGCAACAGTTGTCCATTCCGACTGAAATTCGAGATCCAACTTCGATCCAAATCTTCCGACCCAATATATGGTCAAGATCTACTCTGAGCCTACAACACACGTAATACTAGTGTCCCACTCAATTGAAACCTTATGTGCTACCTACACACAATTGATCACCACGATGCATTTTCTAGCTAGTCATGTGACTCATCCGACTTAAACCAATTGAACCTAACTCTAATTCAACCCACTTAGGACCTAACCTAAATGAACTAGGCTAGGTTGGACCACCCTAAGTAGCTTAATTTCAGTTTGATTTGCAGCCATGAGTGAGGGAATCAATAGGGCGGAATGTGAATAGGTGGCGGTTGTAAACTTACATCTCTTCCCCTCCCTAGTAGGATGGCCATAACTCCCTTCTTTTCAACTCCCCCATTAAAACTACCCGAATAAAATTTCTTCCTAACCCTCTTCCCAACATTTTGTCTTAACAAACCATTCCAAAACCAACTATATCTCCCTTTACACCTTCATCCATCCAACCCTACCCAAGATAAATCTGAATTCAGATAGCCTCCACCAAAATTGCCATATCTTCCTCCATACAAAGTATCTGTCTCTTAAAATTGGTAGACTTCTTCCTCTCTCTATACTCAATATTTTTTCTTCAGAAACCTTCCATCAAAACTCACTCTAACTTCCTCAAAACAGCCCCTCCATCAGAGGTATCCAGGCTGAATCTGAATTCAGTCTTTTTTCCTTCTCAGGCCACTCCACCACCTCTACAGCACCCAAACCATCACCACAGCAGCCAAACCTCCTTCCCCTATCTCTTTCCAACAAGTTTCTTTTACAACTCAGCCTGTAGATCAACTTCGTTTGGCTATGGTGAGCACCATATGACGAAGTGTCCAGTCTGACACAATTCTGGAATGCGGCTGTTTGCACCACTTTGCGAGGCCCTATGACAGTAAATAACAACTTGGTAACAACCCTAACATCCCTCTAGTACCCCATTATGTCCAATTTTCATTTCGTAATGACTTATATATATATATATATATATATATATATATATATATATATATATATATATATATACTATTGTATATTAAAAATGTTTGTCGCCGTAACATATTAAACTTCAAAATAAAGATTTTGAAAGACTTGTGCCCGACTTGTGGTATTATAACCGGACATTAGGAATCATAATTCCTATGATTATTATCTCTGGATATTATTTTTGTTTGGTGTAATTTTAGAATATTAAATTAAATAAATTTTTTTGATGAAGGGTAGAAACCATGACCAATTTATGGGTATGACGCACCTATGTATCATATAGTTCTTAATATGCATAACAATGCCCTTAGGATGTAAATAATTAGAAATTAAATTTTAAGCTATATTCTTCTAGACAAGGCATTTCACAAAGCACTACAAAAAGGGGGATTGATATAAACGGATCGATACATATTATTTTAGAATATATATATATATATATATATATATATATATATATATATATATATATATATATATATATATATATATATATATATATATATATGCAGATGACCTCTAGCCTAGTGCTTAAGAGAGATACATGTGGCCCGAGTGGTCAGGAGTTCGATTCCCAGTGGAAGCGATTCCAGAAATAATTTACCTGGTTCCAAAATATATATATATATATATATATATATATATATATATATATATATATATATATATATATATATATATATTATATATATATATATATATATTATTTTTATTTTTGAAATAAACGGATTGATACATCTGACAGTGCCAGACAAGGGACTTCACAAAGCACTACAAAAAGGCCACCATAATCGAGAAAACATAAACCCAAAACCCAAATATCAAGCCTTGGTCTTAGAGGCGGACCAAAGATGCATGATCTGCTGTAGAATAATCCGACGGGGGTTCTTAACCTTCCAGAAATTCTCAACCTTTCCGGATGGCTCCTTAGCCATGGGGCCCAAGATAACGTCTGAATCCAACGATGATACATACTGCATAACATGATACTTCTCGGCCACAACTCCTGACTTGTTGACACCACTCTCCCCGTAGACCTCGGTAGACCTATCTTTTGAATCATGAGCCACTTAGAAGTGTCCCACGGGTGGATGAAACTAGCTCACCCAAATAGGCACCTGCAGCCTCAAGGACAACACTGACAGGGATCGTCCGTGCAATGATCGCCCCTGATCCACCACACTGAGTCCGAGCATCAGACTACGAGATGACCTGCACCCAACCAGATAAAGGAGGTACCTGATCATGCTCAGCACCTGCAGGGAGGACACGTCCCGGATGCACTACCGCAATGAGTGGAGGTCCAGCCACCACCAAGTGGGAAGGGGGCCTCGGAACTTTCGCTGAGTGGGCCCACAGGAAATCACCAACCTCGTGGCCTCGCTGGAGGCATACACTAAAAAAAGAGGACAATCTTCATATACAATGTATTTCTAGAAGCTGTTACCGTTAGGCAAGTGGATTCTGATCTGTGGCGAGGTCTAACGACAGACTTCACGGTCCACGAGCACGCATGCACGACTAGGCCTCGACACAACCGCAGTCGCACGATCGATCACAATCGGGGATCTGACATATTGTACGAGAAGAAAAAGGGCTTCTTTCGCAAAGAGGATGAATGACGATCCCGGAAGAGATAGCCATATAAGGACCACTAATGACTCTTTGTTTAGGTCGAAATCTGGAGACCATTTAACGATTCTTGTGGGAGCTCGAGCAACGATCCATAGCTCCTTCAAACGTAACCTCAGATAGTTCGCCTCCAGGGAGGGTCTGATAAGAAAATGTTGGGAATCAATCACTACCACGGAGATCGTTCCGGCAAATCTCATATTCCCGAGCACCCGGTGAACTATATCCACCAGCGACCATGAGTGGGGGAATTTGCCAATAAGAGCTAAACAAAAAAGGACAGTTAAAACTGTAGGATCATTGAGCACCTCTAGAGGGGGTGAATAGAGTGTGTGCGTGTGCAGCAAAAAATATCACTAATTTAAAATTATCCAACCATAATACCATGGCAGGTAAATGATAATAGATAAATTACATTAAAGTAAGAATCAAGAAAATCAAACTCAGTGACACAACGATATATACAGGTATCCCTCTGAGGGGACTAGTCCAGTCTCGAGTACTCTTGCTCGATGTTAATCCACTATGGCACAAGTTAATTGAGAGCTTGTAGTCTCTTACAATATCGTGCTTGGTGACGAGCGCACGACCGAATCCATAGAACAATTTTAAAAACTGGAACATTTTCTGAATACAGCGTCTGATACAACTCTTCAACATAAAAACTCTAGGTTGAACAAAATTGTACTGGCTTTGGCTAAGAGTGGTATAGGATGGATTTGAAAGCTTTAGCTCGTAGAAAACACTTTAGAATGAATAAAGAAGAGAAAGAATAGTGAATGAGTGATTTAGAAATATAAAAGTTCTTCTCTATTTATAGTGTTTTTGTAGAACGAATTTGGGCAGAGTTCGGTCTGAGTTCGGATGCAGAAATCTTGCATTCGAACGTTGGATGCAGATTTGGAGGGATTTAAAATCAAAAATAAAAACTGACATGATCGGACCTGGACCGAGTTTTGCCTGAGTTCTGGCCAGGTTAGGGCAGAACTGTTGGACCAAATATGTTGGTTTTAGGCTTTTTACAAGTGTGGACTTTTGGATTTTGCATATGTGGATAGGTAGGCTTAATTTGTTTTTGGATTGAGAAGAGCCTAAGCCGGTACCGATCCTGATCAACCTTACGTATTTTTCTAGACTCGATAAAAATAAAAATATAAAAGAAAATATAAAAAGCTTGATCATGATTCTATAGCTTTAGGTTATTGATGACGATGCGATGTTTATACTTTGTAGCAGTAGGTCATAGATGAAGTAAGATGTAGATACAGACGTTCTTCTTATTTGGAACTTGTAATCCTGTAGCTGTATGTATATTTTTCGTATCGACAAAAGTTGACATTTAAAATTAGGTGTGGTCATTAACCAATGGGCAAACAAAAATGTTCACATCCTCTTGACTGAAGTTGATAGCCGGAGAGCCCTCGAAGACAGAGAAAGACCGTAGAAGCAACTGGGTGATGCCGCACAGGAAAAACCCGAGGCCACCGCTAGAAAAGAGCGAGGTAATGACAGCAAAATCCGACCAGGGCCATCGCCTCACACAATCGGAGCTGTGGGAGCTAAGGGCCAATAGGCCAAGGGCGTAACGTCCGCCGCTGCAAGAGGAGGGCAAACTAATAGGGTTTTATAAGCCGAACACGGGGGAGACTGAGGAAGCACAGTCGACACATGAGGGACAGCGCACAATAGGGCCGATGCGACCACATGAGCCAGTAGAGGAGGGCGATTGGAGGCCATGTTCACCCGATGAGAGGAAGAGGCACCAGGGCAACTCCACCGAAAGGGATTGACAGTACCCAAAAGATTACCCACACCAATGGAGGTGCCGTCGGGCAGACGACGGTCAAAGGGCTGAGCAGCAGAAAAGGCACCGCCCAGCAGCGACGTGACCGAAAGTGCATCCCCCTATGTACCACAACACCAGACAGGGAAGGGGCACCAAGTGAGGGAGACACCCGCGTGGAAGGGGATGAGAAGGCACGAGCCAGGGGGCTATCGATCGGCAAGGCGAGACGAAGGGGGGAGTGGACTGGGGCGACGGAGCACCCGCCGGCGCCATAGCCGAAGACCATGGGGGCTAAAAGACCCAGAGCTCGCATGGTTAGGGCCGACTAGGTCGCCATGGAATATTCCAGAACTATATATATATATATATATATATTTTTTTATATATATATATATATATATATATATATATATATATATATATATATATATATATATATTATAAATATTATGTATCTACATATATTTTTTTATATATAAAGCCCTACAAAAATGGTATATATATATATATAGGAAATAATATTTATTTCCTATATATATATATATATATGTGTGTGTGTGTGTGTGTGTGTGTGTGTGTGTGTGTGTGTGTGTGTGTGCGTGTGTGTGTGTAAATATATATATGGTAACACTTGTACATGCATTTATTTAATAGGTATGCACACAAGTATATATATGGCCCAAAAAGCAACAAAATCCACGAAGATATTTTAAGGAAATTAGTTATCATAATTTGAATAAATATCATTTAAATATGAAACAATATTGATGTCTTATTATATATATAACAATTTCTTAGAAAAATATATTTATTAGATTATTAAAATAAAGTAAGACATGCACACATAAAATATATATCGACATGGACGTCTTTGGACACAACATATGACTACACGGGCTTGGGTTTGGTTAGGGTCAAATCCCGGCTAAATTGGTACAACCAGGTCCCCTAAAAGTCATAATCTTAATAATTAATTAATTAAATCGTCTATATGGGCTAAGTCACAACTTTGACTAGTTTTTCTAGTAGGGACACTGCTTTGCCTAGGCCTTCCTTACCATGGCTAATACACTAGTCAAGGCACACGACTATACTATTTATTCAAA